>CABIKL010002719.1:0-12107 GCA_902196195.1 Aptinothrips rufus
GGGTAAGCTCATGGACCACTTCATTCTTTGAAAATTGGTTTACACCATTCGATTCGTCACACCTTCCTGCATTGAGTGCGCTTTTCGGTTTGGGATTCGGATTGTTAATAATGACGTAATAAATGTGTAAAGTGATCGACGCGCGCTGCGGCGGGCGGTGACGAGTTGTGACTCGCCGCGCGCCACGCTACGCCACTGCCCCGCAGGTCGCCCGCCGCTCACCGCCACGGCCCCGCTGGTTCACGCATGGAACGGGCGGCCAGGCCTCCGCTGCCACTCCCGTCCTCCTCCCTGGAGAGAGCCCTTCATTCAGAAGGACCCTATCACTGCCCTGCCCTGCCCTGCTCTGACCTATGACATGGCGTGCCCTTCGCTGCCTACCTACACTGCAAAATGAGTCGTACCAAAAGTTCCGACCGCACCTAAAATTCATAATCAGTCAGTTGGCTGGTCCTACAGTTACTTTACTTTTGACGTGCAGTTTTACGGGTACGGTGTACAGCACGACTGATGCGGGTACGGTGCTTCGAACCTATGCACTGTAGAGGTACAGCCGCGCCAGGCAAATCATCGACGAGGACGAACTGTAGTTTCACTATGTTTTATCCGGGTTCTGGGGTCGGCCGGGGCCGCTGTTTGAGTATTACACTCTCGCTTGGTTGACGCATACGGGCTCGAGCTGTGGGGGAAGCCTAGCTTCTTCCACTCCGGAATCGAAGGTTGTGCGAACAAGACTCTCTGCGCGTGTCTGTTTGTTAATTTGTATCATTCGCTCCACCAGTCTGGCAACGTCGCGTTCTTTATCGTGTGGCTTCAAATAGTTGGCGAATCGTCGCGAAGCTTGCAGCACTCATGAATAAGAAGACGTGTCGTGTCCTTGGTGTTAGCTGAAGCCAGGCGGGAGCCGGGCGGGAGCCGGGTCACCTGTTGTCCGGGAGACTGAAGCACCAAGCACCACCCACCGGAGACTTCGTTTTATTTTTATTGTTCCGTTCCGAGTATAGTTGCGAGATGAGGGGGCTTCGAATACGATCTGATCTGTGATATAGCTGCGTGCGGGACTTCCCTTTCTCAAACCCTTCCCCCCCCCCCCCCCCCCCCCCCCCCCCCCCCCCCCCCCCCCGCTTGCTCTCACTCCCCCTCCTGGTCCCACCACCTCACGTCTCCGGCACGTCTTGTTATCGCCACAATCTCCGATACAATATGTCGCGCGATAAGCTGCCGCGCTCGCGACACCGCCAGCAGCATATGAGAAATACTGCATCCATGGCGCCCACCCACGCAACACGCATGGGCCGACGAGGATGGGATGGGCTTCCAGGCAGGCAGGCAGGCAGGCAGGCTGGCAGGCAGGCAGGCAGCCAGCGGCCGAGCGGTGCGTTGATATGAGAGGGCGACTCTATCCGAGCTCATTGTCGTAATCACGCCATTAGCAAGCCATTAGTTAGTTGTGTCTTCATGGCACGCCCACTGCTCCGCGCTGCTCGGCCTCCTCACGAACGATGAGAGCTGTCTCTATCACGTGATCCAGTGACGTCATTCCCAGCCGGACACCGTAACGTGGAACAATGACCTCATCATCTAGCCCATCTAGCTTTGGAAAAGTAGCCAACTTTATTATACTTCAGAAAACTTGGCCAGCATGGGTATATTTTTGCTAAACTACAGAAACTTGCCAAAAAAAATTCACGTGTTGTAAATTTTGCTCGAGTTTCACAAGTTGACTTCCTTTTTTTTCAGTTTTCTGAAATTTCCATTCTTAAGTATACTGACTGAAACGTTTTGAAGTTGGCTAAGTTTGTTGAAGTTCTCAGTCTATGTCTTTCCCTGGTCACGTCACTCCGTGACATGGCTGCGGAGACAGGCTCGGCTGGTGACAATGTTAGTTCTCTCTGTCTAGTCTGCCGTGCTGCTCGGTGGAGAGAGAGAGAGAGAGCCTCTCGAGGTGACGCGGCAGAGCGGAGGCTCCCGTCCTATATTTCTCTAGCCTTCATTGCGTTCGTTGACGCGCATGCAGATTGACGGTGAGGTGAGCCCAGCCTTGTCTCGGTTTGACGCGAAGCTTGGCGGGGCCGAAAGGGGCGGGGCGGGGTGGGGCGGGGCGGGGCGGGGCGGGGCGGGGCGGGGTTGCGATGCCATGTCAAGCATAAAGCCCGCAGCCTGCCTGTAGAAAGGGGTCGGCACTCTCTCTGATGTACCTGCCTGTGCACAAGGATGAAGCTGTGGAGCAGAGCAGCCAGCCTGCACCCTCTCTCCTGCAGCGAGGCTAAGTTGTCCATATCCTGCTAGCTGGGGAGCGAGCGGATCACCTAGATAAAGGAGAGACGGTCCGAGCGAACGAGCTGCAGCGGCTGCAGCCCAGTCAGGAGCAGGCGGGCGGGGGGGGGGGGGGGGGGGGGACCAACTCGTGCTTCTGTCTGATCCTTCAGCCACTCACTCGCCTGAAGGAGGAGAAGATGCGGGTAAACGCCCCGAGAGTGGCGTGAGGCGGGCTGTCCTCTGCTCTGCGTGGGGTGCGCGGGAGGGAGGCCATGACACTATGACCCACTTGGTCTCGCTGGGGCTGGGCTGGGCTGCGCTGGCCACTGAACCACCGCGCTCTGCCACGCCTCCACCGAAATGCCTCGCGGATCAGTTGCCCCCCCCCCGGCTCAGTCTCCTCGGCCCCGCCGTCCCGTCTCTGTCTAAGAAACAGGCTGTCAAGTTAGTTAATGCACTCAGTGAGGTGGTTTGGGTTCCTCTTCTATGCGGCCATTCGCGAGAGTCGGTACTCTTCATCATCCCTTTCCTTCCCATATCTGCGCGATAGGGTCAGTGTAGGTGGTACAAATTCAGGGTAGTCACTGAACTGCATTGAACGCTCCTCGGAAGCCGGTATTTAAACCCATGATTTTTCCATGACGATTTATTTCTTCTCAAGTGCTTGGCATGGTCTCATACGAGTGGTCGGTCACGTGCAGGTGTTTACTCTTAATACCGCCTCCAGAGGGGTGCTGCTCGGTTTACCCTGAACATTTATTACCCGCACTGACCCTGCCTGGTTGGAACGCATTAATGTTTTCGAATGTGATCTCGGACTGTGTGGTCGCAGCGCGTCGTGTTCTGTTCATGTGATGTTGCACTGTTCAACTTCGGCAGCCCAAGCCCTTGGCACGGTGACCCCTGGCTCCCCGCCAGCTCCCCTCCCCGTCAGCTGAGGGAGGGGCCGAGGGGAGGAATTCTGCGGGGAGGGGGGGGGGGGGCTTCGGCATTCCCTCTGGGTGAAAGAGAAGAGGAAAAGGAACGAGTGAGCCATAGCGCAGCATCATAGCGTTGCAGTGTCTTGTTGGCCCTGGCTGGGGTGGGGGGTGGGGAGGGAGAGCCGTCAGCATGCTATAGTTAGACAGCGGCGCTGCCGCTACAGTAACTGTTGTTTTAGGTAGACGATGGAGGTGAGGATAGCTTTCGCGAATGAAGGTGAACCAATGTAATTTCGTAGTAATTTTGTCACGCTTAGCATTCTGTTCTGTGAAATCGAAATCTGGTTTTCGCCGAAAGTTTAGGAGAGTATCCGTACGCAGTGTTGCCAAAAATTGACTTCAGATGGAATTTTAGCTCACTCCTTCTCAATTAGAGGGAGTGAGACAAAAGTTTCCTTTTCGGCAAAAGTACCTGTACGTCGGTAAATGTGACTGTGGTCCTTAAAAAATTCGAGCAAATGATTGGACACTAATATCGGTTGACTTACCTAGCTCCTGCCTTTCTGTTCCAGGGATTTATCGAGGACTACCTTCGTCAGGATGAGATCCCTACGCTGGTGTCGGCCAAGATCAATGGTGCCACTCCTCTCGTCATGGCGTGCAGGAATGGGCACTACGATGTGGCCGAATACCTCATTGAGCATTGTCACGCGGACATCGAACAGCGAGGATCAGGTGAGCCACTCTAATCCGAAAACAAAAAAAAACAAAAAAACAGCTGAAGCTTCCTATTTTCTTGAAAATGAATATCGTGGAAATATTTCTGAAATATTTTGATACCCGAAGCTCTAGCTGCGCGCGCCAGATTTGAACCTATGGGAGTCGATCTCTGTCGACTATGTCCTGACACTCCCGCGGCCTCCGTTCCAGTTGTGTTCGACGGGGAGACCATCGAGGGTGCCCCGCCCCTGTGGTGCGCGGCTGCCGCGGGCCACTACCCGCTGGTGAACCTGCTGCTGAGCCACGGGGCCAGAGTCAACAGCACAACCCGCACCAACTCCACGCCCCTGAGGGCCGCCTGCTACGACGGCCACTTCGCCATCGTCAAGCTGCTCGTCGACCACAGGGCAGGTGAGCATGCTGCGCGCCGCGCCACTCCAGTGAAGCTTCCCTAGTAACAGAGGCTCGTCAGGTGGACGTCACTTTGATGTCGGATGACGCAAAAATGGCATAATTTTGACGTCCCCTTCATGTCATTTTGACGTCACTTGACGTCAAGATAACGAACTTTGCTACTTGGGTTGAACTCGGCGGGAGCTCAGTAACAAAATTAAGGAGGGAAGTACCAGGTTGGTTCTCTGGAACTCCCGCCGAAATTTTAGTCAATAGCGTGCTCATCTTCTTTATTCTGTTATTCAACTTCCGATTGGGTCAAGCTTCATTAGAATGTTCTCTCTTTCTATTCCCGAAAAATACTTTCATCCGAGGCAGTTTGAAACTGATCTAATATTATTTTTTTGTTTTCTTTTTACTGCTAGACTTTGAAATTGCAAATAGGCATGGTCACACATGCTTAATGATCGCCTGCTACAAAGGACATAAACAAATAGCACATTACTTGGTTTCACTTGGCGCTGATGTAAATAGACGCAGTGTGAAAGGAAATACTGCTCTTCACGACTGTGCTGAATCTGGATCTCTGGATATCTTAAAGTTACTTCTCAAGCACAATGCTAAAATGGATGTTGACTCATATGGTAATGTACCTTGCAGAACATACTCTTTTCCATTCCACCTCATTGCTCTCAGTATGAGGATTCTGTATTCAATTTGTGTTACAGGAATGACTCCATTGCTGGCTGCTAGCGTCACCGGACATGCACACATTGTAGAGTACCTGATTAAACAAGAAAATTTAGTATCCCAGAAAGAAAAAGTAGATGCACTGGAACTTCTTGGAGCTACTTATGTTGACAAGAAAAGAGATATGGTGGGAGCATTAAATTACTGGAAATTAGCTATGAATGAAAGGTAGCTTTTATTACTCTTTACTGTCTTTATGTTTTCCTTCACATTGTGGATATTGCAATTCTGTTTCATCATAATCTTCGTGTTTTATAGATATACTGGTAAGACTGAGCTGCCCAAACCTTTTCAAAAGACTACTGTTGAAGCTTATGATCATGTAAAAGAAATAAGAGATCCTCAGCAATTAGATGACCTTCTTTCAGACCCAGATGAAATGAGAATGCAAGTAAGTAAGCAGTTGAACAAAGCGTTTTTATTTAATTTACTGTGTCTATGTATCAGCCTTTCCTTGCATCTTCACTATTTTTGGCTTCAGATGGATTGTTAATTATTTATTTCTCTTCCATGTCCAGGCCCTAGTGATAAGGGAACGTATTCTTGGTCCAGCACATCCTGATACTTCATATTATGTACGGTATCGAGGAGCATTTTACGCCGATGCTGGACAGTTTGGCCGATGTGTGTCATTATGGGGCTATGCACTAGACATGCAGCAAAGAATGCTAGAGCCTCTTAATCCTATGACACAAAGTTCATTTTTTTCATTCACGGAATTATTCTCATACATGATGGGCGAAGAAGGTAGAATACCATCAAGAGGGAGACGGGTGCCGCCAGTATCATTCAATGATCTGGTAAGTCATATTTATGCACTAAGATAAACATTTTAGCGGTAATTCCGCATTATATTACTCCACTTATCAGAAAATTATCATTGTGTATTCAAGCTTTGTCGTTGTCTGAGATGCATACTTTTTTCTTGCAGATAACTGTCTTTGACAAGGCTGTGAAGGAAGTGGAAATGGGTATAGCATTAGTAGAGAAGCTCCCTGCAGCTGAACGAGACCTAACTTATTTACATCGAGTTGTAGTAATCTGTCTCCACCTAGCCTGTCTCCTCACAAGGTTATTGCCTACGTTAAGCGAAACGGAATCCTTCCATTTGCACAAATCCACCTACAGATTAGTGCACTTGAGTGTACGTGGACGAGCAGGTCGCTCTGTATTGCATCTTGCCTGCGCTCGTGATTCAGCTCTAGTTGGTAGATACCCAGCCTGCCAATTTCCAAGTCCAGCTTTGGCAGATCTCTTACTGACAGTTGGTGCTGATGTGAATGTGAGTGTTGTACTTCATAACACTGTACCATATTTTTAACTGTTGAAATAGTAGTTGCGGATTTATTGATTTCTTCTTTATTTCCCAGGCTAAGGATGAAGAGGGTAATACAGCATTGCATACTTCAGCAACTTATCATTCCTGCTCCCCAGACCTCCCACGAACTCTGCTGAAACATGGGGCCCACCTGGATTATGTCAATGCCCACGGTCGAACATTTGAAGACATGCTAGCAGAAAAAGGACAACCACTCCACACAATAGTTAACCCTGTGCCATACACCCGACTCACTTGCTTAGCCGCGCGTGTTATTCAAAAGCATAAATTACAATACATAGGAATTGTCCCCAAATCTCTCGAGTCTTTAGTCCAAAACCATTGACATTAAATATGGAACAAATCTTTCCAGCCATAACATCAAATCTCAGTTATAATGACTCATCTATAAAGTGACCCTTTGGACTTGAGTGAAAGAAGTTGGATTGCTTTGCTGCTACCACCACTACTTTACAAACCTGAGGTGTAAAAGCTAAGTCTGTGTTTTTTATTGTTAAACATATTTTTCAGCATTGTTAATGGGTATGCTTGTTTCCTCTTCGATTAAAAGCTTTAAAGACCCTAAAATTTGTTTTGTGAACTGCTAATTATTTGTTATTTATGTGCTATGATTTCTCTTGGTGGCCTGAACAAGTGTTCTATTTTGCCCCTGTTAATCTTCGTATGTCAAAGTTGTGATATTTAATTTGCTTTATTTTCTTGTCATCACTGGGCCGAGTTGTCACTAGAAATTATATATTTTGGTGGATATTTAATCTCAATGATAAGGATCAATAAATTGGCCATTGTTGATCAAGATGCAAAAATATGTGTTGTAAGAGTTTTGATTGTATTAAGTTAAGCCCGGAGTTAGGATCAAACAAGATTTAAAGTGCTTGTCTTGTCTGTAGGAGAAAATATGTACTATATTCTAAAACTATTTGCTGGATTACATCAACTTCATTCTTCAAAGTCATCAGACATTAATTTAGAAAGCAGCTTTTAATCAGTTTTAATCATATTTTATGCTTTTTTGTCCTGAGCTGTTTTTACTCAGAGTAATAATCTTGCCATGTTCCCATTTACTTGCAAAAGCTCCTTTCAATCTAAAACTTATGGTTTTTAAGTAAACACATTGTTAGAGTAGAGTCGACTCTAGAATTATGTTTCAAAACTTACATATCGTTTTTCTTATGCTATAAACACAATGTTACAGTTTTAATTCAGCGATACTATTGCAGACTACTCGCCAGTGATGAATGTGATATTTATGACCCCATTTGTGATGTCATTAGTCGTTTTGTTTCTTATATTGCAGTATTTTTTAAAATTCATAGATCATGAAATAAAATTCTAGATTTTCATTTAACTCTAAACTAGACTGCGTGAGTGAATTGTAAGATTTGACCAACATCAACTAGTGTGGACTAGAAGGCCATTCACTAATTTAGCAAAGCTCCCACAAGAGATAAGCAGGAACGGCTAGTCGGATCGCTTTGGTGTACACTGGGGCTGATGCATGCCTGAAATAGCCTGAAAGAGGCCAGAGCAATGCTATGATGTTGACAACAAAAAAAATTATTTGACAAACGGAAGGCTTTCTAAGAACATGCATTTTATTTGGTTAGTATGTGATGGGCAAAAGACAAGAGTAAAGTAAAGATCCCCACTCTTTCTGGCAACAGAAAATATCTACATGCTTGCTTGACAGGGCAGAAAGGATTGGTGTTCACTGCAATGCACTATCATCGCCAGACGAATCTGACCTGCTACACCCCATGTTGAAGAGTTTCTTAAAATAAATGGCAAGGTGGGAGCCCAGGGACTGATTGCTTTGACCTTGATGGTAATAAAATTACTTAGTCAACTCTATCAAGATGAGTGATCTCAGCAAAAGTGTGAAATTAATTTCAAAACTGAAAAGTTTCAAAGTTGATTTGTTATTTTCAACTGGAGATGATTATTGACTGTTATTAATATAATAAATACAAACATTTCATTGCAGCTCATGCTTTACAGTCATCACCACATTTTTTTTTTCCTTGTCTTGCATGCTTATTGATACCAATATTTCTTTAAAGGTGTTAATTTTCTTACACTTAGCCAATCTTTGCTTAGAATGTGAAAATGCTTTTGCCTTCCAGTGATTTTATTTCAATTTTGCCCTGAGAGAACTTAAGATTTCTAACAATGACTGAATGTTTAAATCCTTTGCAGGGGTGAGAATATTCATGCATGTGACCTGCCAGGCTAATAATGGCATGTGGAGGGATAATGATTACTTCATTAATTCTGGGCCTAATACTTAAGGAGGCGTTCAACATGTCTGTAACGAAGCAACTTTTTCTTTGTTACCAATCTTTGAGTCAAGGTTTCTAAAGCCGTGTTAATGATGCCTAAGCTTAGTTGACAGTTTATTTTGTAGCTGTTGCAGTCTTGATTCAGTCATGAATTTTTATTCGTGCACTTTGATAATTTATTTTTCATTGATATTTCTTGTAACCGAGAATGTGTTCTAGAATAAGATTTTGTATAAACTGATTTATTATGTATTTTCATTTCCTGGATCTATTACACATATTCTGGCAACAAGCATAATGCAAAGGGGGAAAAAATGGATACTTTCATGATAAAATAATTTATTGAAAGTTTGGCAGTTTATGTAACAAAATATGAAACATAAAAGTAATCTTTTGCCTACAATGCTAGTTAAGAACTCTGCACAGATTGTAGGAAAATGTCCTGTTTCGTGCTGTCTTTTGATATCAGCATAAAATTAAGATTCATATTGTAGAACTAAAATTTGTTTGAGGGCAACTATGGCACAATTAAACAGAAATAAAGAAAATACTGTCCATAGAACAAATTTAACAAATTTCCATGGATGGATAGGCCCAGTCCCTCGTCAAAATGTCAACCACTTAAAAAGAAAGAACGATTTTACATCAAAGCATAAAATAAAACAAGACAAGGGTCACATTTGATCAAAATGATTAGAGGAACAAAAATGGAGAGTATGAAAAAACTTTTAAAACGTCCTCCTGTTGTGTGACGATCCAAGATCCCTTGTATTATATTTCTTACTTTGCTATCCTGAAAAAAACAAAAAACAGACAGTTTACAGCTAAGTTTTTATTGGGATTCTAATGGGTGAAATGAATACCGTCCATACACTGTGACTCTCAACAACTCAGGTCTTTGGACATTAAATGTTGGTAATTTAAAGAAATGTTTCTTTCAACAGCCTTGGCTTGATAAAATTAAATTACTGAACATATAGTAAGGGAGCTCCAGCCAGCAATATTTCAAGATGTTGAAAACATATATTAGGTCCACACAGTGCAATCAAGAAAAAAACAATACATAATTAAAGCACTTTAATAGAGGGAAAACTTGTACAAACCTCTTCATTAATCACAGCCATCAGAATTAAAATAATACTGAAAAGAAAAAGAAAGATTCTGGTAAATAAAAGCAAATTTAGATACTTTGCAGTAAATCAAAAAAAGTTTCATGTGCATGACATTACATAGAACACCTCGATTACAGTCAGATGCAGAAAAACCTAAATACAAGACCCAACATTGTATTGACAATGTGTGCGGTGTGAAGAAGAAACGATTTATTATTCAGCTGCCACCAAAAACTTACATTTGGAGATTTTACAGGAAGAAAGCAAACCAGCTGTGATGATATTATCGGAATGAAACCGTCAAAACACAGTAAATCCACCACTGAAGAAAGAACTTCCAACCATAGTGAAGGAAGCTCATCCCGTCTTTTCCGAATTCCTTGAGAAGTAACCAACTCGAGCTGCAGCAGCATATGTTTTCATCGACAGAAAGACTACTCGTCAAAGACATGAACCTTCCTACAAGGAGACCATGGTCAAAAATTTACGCGCAACTGCTAATTGGCACAAAATGTTGCAAAGAATTTACACATGGAGTTCAAAACCAAACCATCACTGAAAAAGTGATATTATGTTGCTTCTCTTTCAGAATTCAACACAGCAATAATCAAACTCCAACTCCTATCTCATGATGCATGAGTAATTTTGTATGGTAGAAATGCCACAAAGGAGCACAATCATGCTCCAGAATAAGTTTTCTGAACCTGGACAAGACACGTGTCAGGTAAGTGAATGATTGTTTGTTCCCAAAAAGTTTGCACCGGAGAAACAAGGTACAAATATAGTGATAACTTGTGACCAAATCATAATAAAGTTGTAACACAATAATTCAAACTGACAGCTTGGCTCATTAATTATTTATTGTATGAATCGAACCAAACCAGTCTCACAAAACAAAATAATAACCCTGTGTTTGAATAATTAAGACAGAGGAAAAAATAAAGAACTATTCTTATTTGGAGTCACAAATAAATGAAGTAGATGCTAAATAAGCAACTTAAACATATTACTTACTGATTGCGTAAACTTTCATAAAATAAGTCAAACAATAAAACAAACAGATGGTTGTGATCCACAGAAATTATGAGAACACAGCAAACAGGATAGCCACAGAAGACCAGATGGCCCACCACATGTGAAAAAAAATAACAATGGAAATACTAGTCTACATGAACCAGAGGAATTGATATAAACAAAAGTAAACTGTGCAGTAACCACCAAATCTTAACATATTTTATCAATTTTAGCTGTCTCCACTGTCAAAAATTAATTGACTGATAACATGTCCACTAAAGAGTCTTATTTGTGATCCCAAACAAATATGACGACTCATAACTGTAGCAAAGGAATCAAATTCGCACAATGCCAATGAAAGACAACGAGGAAAGAAATCAAACCTTTTTAAAGATATAACGACGAAAACTAAACCAAAACACCTGCTGAAGTCAAAACAGCAACTCCCACCATGTCCCGCTCAGACAGTGCAAAAGGAGTCCTTCCACAAAACTACCATTTTGGTAGGTCTTCATGGAAACCACTAGTGCAGAAGACACAGCAACAACAAATTGACATAACTAGTTGGGCTGCACAATGACTGGGTATAGAAAACAGAAACACTTGGGAATTAAATCTCCACTTTGCGAGACATGAGAATAAGGCTCCAATGAGATCTATATTCATATTGATTGATTACAATGGTCATTTTTCAAAAAATACAACCATTAGGATAGACACTTAAGTCATATAGTGTACATGCATTTCTCCAAGAAGTGTGTCAATATAAAACTCAAAATTTATATGCATGTTACCCATGAAACCAAAATAGTGTGATTCATTTCAGTCCCAACATGCAGAAAAATATACACACAAATAATTGAATTAATAATTTCACAATAGAAAGAGCACAAAGCTCATTTTCTGACCAATAATAGTTTGTCTAAGGTAAACAAATGAGACAAATAGAGAGGAAAACGCAACAATAATCCCGCAAACAAAACTTTACAATACGGAACACTGCGAAGCAAGCAAATAACTCTGCAACAACAAGAAGACCGGGAGATGATGTTGCCTGCAGATGATGACTGATCCATTCAGCTCAATGAATGTAGAAGACGCTATGTGCTTGGAACACAAGTATAAGAGACATGAAGAACACCATTATTACCTTTTTAATATAACATGACGTCTATGGTGCGTCCTTCATATCGAGTCCTATCTAGTTCTCCTGGGAATGGAATTAAGGATAATAACATTTGAATGTGAAATATGATTTTCAAACATGACAGCTGAAAGAAAAAGAAGAAAGTGATGACAACTTGATTGGTAGGAACTCCAA
>CABIKL010002720.1:0-12107 GCA_902196195.1 Aptinothrips rufus
CCCCCTCCCCCCCCCCCTCCCCCTTCTGGATACACGCCTGCAGTTTCAAGGACAAGGCTCCCATCATCATGGAGATGGGACGCGGAGGAGTGAGCCAGCCGAGCGAGCCAAGCGGTGACGAGGCGCGTCGTTTGGACAAACTGAAACTCACACTGTGCAAACAGCAGGCAGCAGGCAGCAGGCAGCAGGCCGGCCCCGGCCAGCGTGCCGCAGCGAGTGCAGTGCAGTACCGCGTCCTGGTCAGACCATGAGGTACACCGTGAGGTACACCGTGAGGTACACCGTGAAGTACAGCACGAGGCACATCATGAGATACACTATGACAACACCATGAGGTGCACCATGAGCTATAGTACTAGTACATAGGTCACTATGAGCAGGTACACCGTGATGCATAATACATCAGCGAAGTACAAAATAGGCCTAGCTTCACAACAGGTGTGACAAAATCGAGTGGACTAAGAGCATCATAATGCGAAATAGCCGATCGAATTTCATCAGCGATCTTTTATTAGCTCGATGAATGGGAACTAACAACCTGCAGTAAAGCGTTCTGGATGAGATCCGTTGAACGGTAGCCTCTGTAATAATAGCTCCAGGGCTATCATCCGGTGAATGAAAGTTTGTTCTTCCAGCTAGGCAATTAATCAGGTGAGGTTATGACGACACACTCCGAGGCAACTCCGCGGTCGTCAACGTAATTAAAAGCTGATCATCAAATTAAGTCAAGCCCGAAATCGCCGTAGAGTAGAGCTATCGTACAGCCTGATGTCTGATGTCGTAACGCAACATTCAGCCCCCGTTCAGCATCGAATAATAAAAGAAACCTTCAAACCCAAGCGCGGGAAAAATGTGAGATTTTTCAAAACAAACCCTGCGAAGGGCAGGAATCGACGGAGCCAAATCTATGATGGCATGGGGCTTGACAACCCTTAGCAGCCCTTGACAGTGCTTATTGGCAGCGCAAGGCCCGGAATTCATTTTCAGATCACGCGGCCCATGGGCAGGCTACCGCAGTGGTCTCCTGCATGCACCGCGGTGGTGGGTCGTGGTGGGAACTGCACGGGAGGACACGCAGCAGGGTGGGCGGTGGGCGGAGGAAGCGGCCAGGGGCGGACTGGGAACAGAGAGAGAGAGACTTCCCTTCCTCTCTCTCTCGCGCTCTCTCTCTCTCTCTCTCTCTCTCTCTCTCTCTCTCTCTCTCTCTCTCTCTCTGTGCCAGCGAGATGGAGTCTCATGGAGATTGCGTGCAGTGGCGGGGACCTTTCTGTCTCTCTCGCACCCTCACGAACTCCCTACGACTCCATCTCGCTCGCCCTCTGGGAAGGGCCATGGGCAGGAGCCCTGCGAGGTCATGGGAAAGGGCTGACTACCGGATCGTTTCGGAGCGGACCACCTGCGTCAGTTTGGGTCGCGAGCGCGCATCACGGCATCGGCGGCGGCCACCACACGGCCTCACGCACAGCCGGTGAGGGCCGGGGTGAGAGGGAAAAGGGGGGGGGGGGGGGGGGGATTCGTCATGGTGGAGCATTTCACCTCACTGCTCTGGAAGCGTTGGGCTTCGCTAGTCGCCCAACTGACATCACACCACATTCAAACCATTCCCGTATCGCATTTTTGGGACTTGGAAGGAACTGAAACTAATCTCTGCCAGTGCAGCTCCAGACAGCGCGTCGTGAGTGGACCAGAGTGGACCACACACACCACACAAACACACGCGAGGGGGGAGAGGGGAGCGGACGGGAGCTGCTGCTGGTCGTTCGGCCCTGGACCGAAATGAGTGCAGGCGGTCAATTATTTAAATCCGCGGCGCTCGATATGAAGGAGAAGACAAATGGGTTGCAGCCGCCGCGCCACGCCACGCCACGCCACACGAGTGCTCCCCTCCCCCTCCCAGTCGGTCATTCTTCTCGGAAGGTTGGCACAACTGGAGGCGAGCGTGAGTTGCTGCAGCTCGTGTCTATGTCTACGAAGTGCGCTCGGTCCGGTCAGGTGACGGGCGTTGCGGGTGAGGGGGAGGGGGGGGGGGCTGTGGTAAGCAAGCGTATCCTAGACGTGCCCTTCTAGATGACCTGACAAAGATATCGAGTTTGCACTTCCCTCGGAATCACTGACGCCACACATCACTGTTATAAACTGTTTCAAAACGAACTGACTACAAATAAAGACACGATTTATCGGTGCAACATTACATTCTGATGACTACTGGGGATCATTCTGACCATTACGTCGCGATTTCTACTTTTGGTTTCCGCAAAAAAATTTCACCAGTCGGTCAATCGAACCAAAACCGCAGCGACACATAACGAACACCGCGACACTTTATTCTGATATCTACCATCAGGAGGGGGCGTCTCCTCAGGTAAGCGACACTAGCGGCTTACGATCTTCTTTGTCCTGTTTTATTGGCGAGGGATGAAGACCTCCAAACCCAACTTATCGCTATGTTCGAGCCATGTCCCTAACGAGTCGACGTCGAATTCAGCTCGATCGACGTAATCGATGTAATTTCGACAAAGCATTTCTCACTGGGGTTGTTACTTTGGTTGGAGATGTAACTAAGATCGGTGACCAGCATGTCGGCTACACACTCATCAACAGGCATGCCTCGTCGCGTCCTACCTTCTGTCGCAGGCGCAGTGCATGATGGTGTTGACCCTCCAGTTGAAGAGGCCGTACTTCTCCTCGAGCGCGCCGATGTAGTGGCGGCAGCCCATGTCGTGGTGGCGGCAGCAGCGGTCCGCGCGCGAGAACGCGCCCAGCTGCTTGTACGAGGAGGCCGTGAAGCCCTTGCCGCACCACTTGGTGCCCGGCACCCTGAGGGCGTCCAGCAGGTCCCGCTTCCGCCTGCAAGACAGCCAGCCAGCGCTCACCCTCGACTCGACTCACACAGAGCGACGCACTGGGCGCCCCGCCCCGCCGCGCCGCGCCCTGCCGCACCACACTGAGCGAGCACCTTGCTGAGCAGTACCGTACCGTGCAGCCGCAGCGATGAAGACGATCCATTCAGCCTCTTCCAGCACTTTGGCGGCTTAAAATGCTCAATTTTCTGCATATTTAGTCTCTGAAGATATATTTTCTTCTTATGTTCTTCTTCTTCTTCTTCTTCTTCTCATTTCCTCCACATCCCTATCTCTATCTCCTGTATCTAACCGAGGAATCAATCGAGACCTAACCGACGACCGAGACACACGATGCACGCTGATTTCCACTCACCACATACTTATTAATCTACGCAACGGAGCCGAAATTCGTGAGAAGCCGCGATCAGGAAAGAGTGAAAGACAAATATTCTTTTCTGGTCAAGGATCAACCGGTCAGAAATCTGACAAATTGGAAAACATGCAAGGTAAAAACTAACCTTGCAATTTTTTATTTCCGGAATAAAAATTGAAAACATACGTTTTTGTTTTTCATTGTTTCCGGAACAATTTTTGCCCGCGCGTTCCGCTTGGTAAAGAAGAAGATTATAAAACCAAGGATAAAACTATGAAAAATTTGGACAGGAAAAATAACAAGTAAAATAACTTCACGTCCTTCCTCGCAGGCTCCCGCTCGAGTTGCGGCCCCGTCCCGTTGGGTCACACCGCTCTCTACTCTACCTCTTGTCGCAGCCGCAGTAGCTGAGCGTGAACGGCCGGTGGTTGAACATGTCGAACTTGGAGGAGAAGGCCGGGATGGCCATCTTGCACTGGTCGTGTCGCCTGCAGCAGCGGTCGGTATGGCTGAAGGCGCCCAGCGACGAGTAGACGTCGGCCCGGTTGTGCTTCCCGCACCACTTGGTCCCCGGCGCCATCAAGAAGTCCTGCAGGCTGCGTTTCCGCCTACAACACCAACCTACTGCTCAGTGCCAAGCTCTCGCCAACACTACTCAGCTCTACCTCACGGAAAGGGAAGCAAGGATTTGTCATTCTTTGAGGATCTTTTAAAAAGGAGAGGATTTGTTGGAAAAGGTTGAACTGTCACCACAAGCAGCGTGAATTATGTTAGGATGACCTCTCTTCGCTCATCTGCCTCATCATGCCAGTAGCAACTTTAAGCAATTTGGGTCCAAAATCCTACTTTTTTTTCCAAATTACAAAATATTAAGTAAGCAAATTGCGAAATTTTCAAAAAAAAAATTAAATTAAATTGCGAAATTTTTAGAAAACTATTTCATCAAATTGCGGAATTTTCAGAAAATTACATTATCAAATTTCGAGGTTTTCAGAAAATTATCTTCCTAGACTGTCAGCGGATCTCAAGAATGTCAGAACCCTTTTAAGTCACCCATCCTCAAAACGCGTTGCGGAAACTGCAGTCGGCGCTACCCCGAGTTTTCAGTAAACGCCGTGTCAGGGCCGCGCCCAGCAGACATACGCCCACGGCCGGGAGATAAAGTCCCGCGGGTTTTATTTACTGGACAGGACAGGACTGCCGTGTGATGTCCTCTTTTTATTCGGGATGTGAGGTTGGTAGCCCTGTCCCGACCGGCGGGAAAGTACCTAAAGAAGTCTGCAGTCCACTACGAGCGGTCCGGCCCCGCCCGGCCCGGCGGCCTCCAGCCAGGCAAGGCTGGGATTTATGAAGGGCGCCCGATAGTCTTTCAACGGGGAACCGGTTAAAATAAAAATTGCTTAAATAGTTTCATCTGCGACTGACTCCTCTGAGTGAGAAGAAGAGTTAGGGACCTCCAACCTCTTTCAGTCATCGGCAGGTAGGCAGCTAGCGAAGAGAAGCGCTCGAAAGAGAAAACAGCTTGATGAAAAATGGGAACTACGAAACAAAATTAAAAAAAAATCATCAAAAAAAATCAACAGAAAAGGCGAGCAAGTATTGGTACACCTGCAAGTAATTTCGTCTATAGGGGCTAACAACTGGATACAAGTAAGGTCCTTACCGTCCTTCAGACATTGATCCAATCCAAAATAAAAGCAATCTGAGTTGGTCACCCCTACACTGCCCCCCTCCCCTCTTCCTTCCCTGGATCCGCGCCTGTTACGACCATCCTGCACTCTCAGGCTGTGATTTCCATAACGCGCTAACACGTCTAATTTCCCGGCCCTCAACAGGTAGTACTCCCAATAATAACCGTCCAGCCAGCGAAGTTTACGAGCGATAAAATGAAGCCCTCTCGCCACGTGACGTGTATCTGGGAGCGGCGCCCGCGTCTTGCTCAAAACCGAGTCGGAGGGAAGTCCCGCCCCGCGCAGACGTAAGAAAGCGGCAGGGAAGACGATCTAGCTGTCTCCCTCCCACCTGTTCAGTTTACATAAATCATACATGTGTCTTTCTTCGTTTCCTGCGCGGGCCGCACTTTTACGAATCACTGACATACCGCGATAAGGGGTAGAGAGTTCGCAAGGTTACACGACTTGGCTATCAAAAGCAAGAACAGATTCCAATTGCTGTGGTACGGATATGGCATATCTCTCTCCCCCCTTCTCTCTCCTGGACCGGGAGCTGAGACACTAAGTGACGCTTATCTGGGGAAGAATGTATCCGGCTGACCGCCGCCCGGCGCCGCGGCGCAGAGGCGAGAACAGACCAGCTCTCGGACAAATTTTGGAGCTTATCGCGGACGAGGAAGCTTATAACGGGACGGTTCTAATGGGTCCTGAAGAAATTAAAGAGTCCTAGCTCGCGTTGGGCCCACTCCGAGTTTCATTCATAGGAGTTCGTATCTGTGAAAAAGAATTTCGTTGTTTTTTTTTCTTGGCAGGGGAGTTTTTGCAATAAATGGGGCTAAGAAAAAAGTTCGACCCGAGAGAACTCCCTGCTATACGCTTAGTTTGTGCCCCTTTTCTCCATCCGCGAGGCAAAACTTGAAGAACCTTGGATCAATGCCTGAAGCGGCAAGCTCTAAAAGGATGAAAAAAACAAACACAAAAAACACTTTTTACAATCTATAGGTCATTTCACAATACTTTACTGGGAAAACGGCCGACAAAAATTGACACAAAGTAAAAAGTGCAAAACCAAACAAAATCTTTCGATTTGTGCATCACAAAGGACCAAAATAATAAAAAGTGACACATGATAAAAGAAAGTGCAAAACCAAACACAAGCTTTCGATTTGTGCAACACAAAGGACCCCCCAAAAAAAGTGACACAAGATAAAAAGTGCAAAACCAAACAAAAGCTTTCGACCTGTGCATCACAAACACTAATGTGATCGTGGTCAGAGCTGCGTCCGAGGCTGATCAACAGCCCACAGGCCAAGCACTGCTGAACACAGAGAGAGCCAAGCCAGCATTATGCGAAGCAGCACCAAAGAGCGCGAAAGAAAATCTCCAGACAGTCGTAGTATTGGAGTATGAAATGATGTGCGAACATTTACTTACAGCTTCCTAAGTGTGTCAAGTAGGCCTATGCTTATAAAATCTTGTTTTCAGCACAAATTTTACTACATTACAGCAAGCAAGCAAGCAAGCAAGCAAGCAGCAGGTACTGTCACGCTAGCTAGGGTTAGGGTTAGTTTGGTGTGTTGCGGGGGGGGGGGGGGGGGGGGGGGGGGGGGGGGAGGTCGTGCAGGGTCAGCGGGGCGCGCGGTGCACACACACTGAGCTCTCAGGTTCCAGGTTCCACTGCGTACCCTACCCCATCTCAGTGACAGACATCCAGTGGTGTGTTTTGAAGCGTTGGGTTGCATGCCGTTGCGGCCGGTGTAGTTTGGTGCGTTGAGTTGGCAGCAGTGCACGGTACAGACAGCTCGACACGATGCGTCTCGGCACGGTTCGGCACGGCGTGGCACGGCGTGGCTGACAAGTACATGGTCTCTAACGTTAACATTAATTTAACATCAATTTTTGTCTTAGACATTTCGATTATAAATGATTGCTTTTCAACTAAAGGAACTATCAATATTGTCCTTTTAAAATTGGGAGCTAAGAACATTTACTTCGTTCTGCACCTCTGAAAAGTTAAGGTAATTTGAAACTGCTTGTGAATTCACAAAAAAAATGTAGAAGTAACATGCTTTACCAAAAACAAACAAATACACGCAAAAACATATACAAGAAATGTAGTTGACAGAAAATGGAAGGAAGAGTCCCTCAGCCGCCTGATCTCTGATTGGCCTTGGTTTAAGAGAAATTGACTACAGAATCCCTCTGCATTAAAATTTTGTAGAGATTCATAGAGACTCGATGTACGAAATATTTCATAGGCAAGCTCTACCAAGCGCGCAACCTGCATAGCAGTGGTGCGTAGATATCCCTTGGTAAACAGAATTTGTCTATGAAAGATTTCATGGATTCGAATCTCTAAAGATTTATTACTATTTTATGAAGCAGACACAACACTAAATCCCTTTTCAACAGCATGCTATCACACATATATTCCACAGTAAAAACTGATGTTTGCCAGGCTCGTGGTATAGACCCTCACCCTTTGACCTAACTCGAAAATTTTGAAAAAATTCGAAAAAAAAAATGCATTGAATAGAAATAAATTAAAATTAAATAAACTTGTCGCGTATTTTAGTACAAGTCAGATCACCCTAAAGAGCCCTCTAGAGTGAGGGTCCGTATCGGCCGGCTGTAAACATATCACGGTTCACCGCTCACTCTCACACCCTACACCCTGAGCGAGGCTAGCGTACTGACCTCTCCAGCTCGTGCTTGGCCTCCTCGTCGCCTCGCTCGTGGCCCTTGAGCAGCTGCTGGATCTCGACGTGGTTTCGCTTGCAGGCCGTCCTGAGGCGCGGGTAGTCGAGCCAGGCGGCCAGGTCAGCGGGCAGGGGCTCCTGGTCGCCGAGCACGCGGATGGTGATGTTGGCAGCGCTGGGCAGGCCCGCCCCGCCGTGCCGCACCGCGTCCATGTCGGCCCTGAACGTGTCCAGGAAGGCCCGCACCGTGGGCTCGTGCTTCACGTACTCGCAGTCCCGGAGTACGTCCCCCTCCCCCGCGTAGATCAGCTGGATGAAGTGCCGCCCGTCCGTCACCTGCCGCAGGTGCAGCGAGGGCCTGCCAACACAAACACAAAAATACACATTTCAGACTAAGTTCTCACTTTTCTGTTATTATTGTTCGCGCTAGACCCGAACGCTTCGCTGCCAACTTCTCGAAATAAAAATTGGGGAAACTTCTGAACAAAATTGTAAAGAAGCTGAAAATAAAATTGGAAATGACGTGAAAATTTTTAAATATCCGACCGGGCGTACCGTTGGTACCCATTCATTATACTCCTGAAAGACATTCTTAATAAGAAGCACGCCTTGACGTCAGTCGATTGCGTTCGTAGAATGCTGCTACAATGGAGAGCTTGACTGATAAGATTGCTACTTCGCGAATTACATCCAACTCATAAGGAGCAGCCAAGAGTGCCAAGAGTCTAATCGACCGAGCAGCGTCGAGGCGCTCGGCTGCAGCGGGCAGTGCATGAGGCCTGGCTACTTGACGGCGTCGCACCAGCTGCAAGCACAAGGACGCGAGACGACCCGCCCCGCCACGCCCCGCCACGCCCCGCCACGCCCCGCCACGCCCCGCCACGCCCCAAGCGGGTAGATAGAAACCAAAGCTGCGTCAGACAGAATCAAACGGCGACGGCAAGGCAGGAATCTTCGTGGGGACGTCGAGGCTACAAGGGTGGCTGTGAGGGAAGGGGAAGGAACGGGACGGTGGGGGGGGGGGGGGGGGGGGGGGGGGGGAAGCAGGGGTGGTCCACCATAGAGGGCGCTTAGCGCGCTCAGGAGCTCTTAAGTCGCGTGCTGCAGGGCAATGGAGAGGCAGCTCGCTGTCTCGGTCAGAGGGGGAAAGCAGGAAGGGGAGGGGAGGGGTGGGGAGGGGAGGGAGAGAATGGGGGATGCCGACGGAAGCCGCTGCTAAACCCCCGCACGGCGCCACCCCAAGGCCTCGCCTCGCACCCAAACAATGCTCAACCAGGACCGCCACACATTCAACAACGTCCGCCCGCCGGATGAACCCCTCAGCTCCGTGGAAAGTCGGTAATTTTCTCATTATTGCGCGTTTCGACTTTGT
The DNA here is from genome assembly GCA_902196195.1 of Aptinothrips rufus. Classification (NCBI taxonomy): domain Eukaryota; kingdom Metazoa; phylum Arthropoda; class Insecta; order Thysanoptera; family Thripidae; genus Aptinothrips; species Aptinothrips rufus. The sequence continues at coordinate 8,961 of CABIKL010002720.1, forward strand.
AACATGATCCTGCAATAAAATGCGAACTGATAAGATGGGGACGCACCCCGCTCCTTTCTCCGCGGTTGTGTAATGTTGGCACGCTTGTGAGATCTCTGGCTAGAGAGCGGTTGGATCACCTGCCGCGCACCCTGCATCCAAGGAGTTGCATTAGTGCTCTGTTGGCAGCACTGTCATAACTCTGTTTCCAAATAAGTGCCCGGGAGATAACGCCACAGATGCTATAGTCGCCAGCAGACGACGCAGCAGACGACGCAGCAGACGACGCGACAGCGAATATGTGCTCCGCAGCGCGTCCCTTCCACACACCGACTCGTTGAGGTGTCATTGCGCGTGAATATTAAATTGCGCTGGCCCGGGAGGTTGGGGGGGGGGGGGGGGGGGGGGGGGGGGGGGGGGGGGGTCGCATTCCAGTGGTGACGACCAACATAGGACGGTGTTCAAACTAAAATAAGACACTGCAGAGTTATTTAGTGGGAGAGCAGCTCGCTGATGTAGCAACGTTATGACACCGGCTTCTCTGCCGTCCCCAGTTTTGTCCCCGTTTTTCGAGGCTGACGTCAGAATAACAGAAGTGACCCGGGTTCAAATAACGCGCCGATGGATTTGTCTTCTCCTTCTGGAACTTGGTTTATGCTTATCTAAGGACAGTCGAATTCTCGTCGAATCTTACAAAAGAAGAAGAAGCATAAGAAAAATTTGAGATTTTCACTGGCTGTAGTCGATTGTTTCTTCGCGGGTCAAGTGGAGCATACTGGGGTCGTCGAGCTGCTCTCGCGTGCCGGATGGGGGCTATAGGCTCTCCTTTCACTGAGGATCCCCTCCCCGCCTCTCCCCTCCTCAGCCCTTCTTGCCACTGACCAGCGGAAACTGCGCCCCCACCCCCACTTCCATGCAGTGGCGCCGGCCGCCCCGCGCCCCGGTCAACAGCCGCTGTGCAGAGTGCCTAGGCCTTGGGCGTGGGCCTTGGGTCTGGTCACCCGAGGGATAAAAGCTGAGTACCTACTAGCGTACATTTTCAAAACAAAAAAAACTTAATTTCCATTCACAAGGGGACTTCACGAGGTGTGACACTCAGATTTTAGTCCCAATACGTTTTTGGTTTGTTTTTGAGGTCCTTGAGGCACCTATAGTGGATTCGACGACAAACCGCAGTTTTAATTTGATTTTCTGTCGAAAAATCGGCATGGATAATTTTCAGAAATAATATTTGGGAACAGATGCAAAGACCCTCGGTATGGTTGGGGCCATTTTCGGTCCTTCAATATCCACCTTAAAACATCCAAATAGGGTCGATTTATACAATGTCTGATTTTAGTCCTTTACCTAGGTGACATAAAAGTCCTCAAACAACATTTGGACCAAAATCTGAGTTTTACGTCTTTGGAAGTTCCTTTATCAGTTCGCGGCCCTGTTGTTGGTAGCCTTGACTGGCACCCCTGGCTCGCGCCGCCTTTCAATTATCAGCAGCGCAAGGCGCGGGAGAGTACTCGGCACATGTTGCATGCAGATCAGTTTATTGAATCGCCCTCGCCTCGCCTCGCCTCGCCCCGCCTCGCAGCAGGAGGCGGCATGGCACGGCCTGCCAGAGTCAGCCCCGGTTCCAGGCGGCAGGACGTGCCCTTAAGGACATTCGGTGGTGTGTTTCTCTCATTGCGGCTGTATCGTAAAAGGGAGTTTTATTGTTGCAGCCAAGTCCATGTCTTGTCCATCCTTGTGGAGCGGGCAGTCTGACCAACACTAAATCGACTACTACACGCCGGTACCCGGGCCCCTGATTTAGAGTACCATTCGATTCAAAGGCCATCCCGCCCCGCCCCGCCCCGCCCGGCTCAGCGACATAATACGACCACTGGGCAGGCAGCAGTCAATGCAGGTACCCTTGCCTATCGCGATGGCATCTCAATCGCGCGCCATCTGGCGGGGCGTTCATGAATCACACGAGTGTTGCAGTGAGTGCTGGACTCTACGTTGTAATCAGACACACGCGGCCAGGACAGCTGGGCAGAGAGATAGAGCGGCGTTCAGTGGACAACCGGAGTTAGGACAGTTTACTTAGAACTGGCATCTCCTAAAACAGCTCACTACCACCAAGTGCTGCCATTTCAAGAAACTCCGAGGACCAGGTTAGACCTCGTCGTCGGCGAGGGCCGGCGCCCTTCCCCCTCCCCCCTCCTCCGCACCCACTCCCAGGGCGCACCGCCAGGGGCCGGCCCTAGAGAGGGTAGAGGAAGAGAGCCGCCAAAGACCCGTGGGTGGCGCAAAGTTTGCTCCAGTGATCTGCCGTGGCGAGCCGGTCTTTCCTCCCCCCTCACGTCTCTCCTTGCCCCGGCTACGCCTAGCCACGCCCTCCTGGTCATGGCTCGGGCTGCGAGCGAGCGGCAGGCAGGCGGTTGGCTGGAGCAGCTCGCCACGGCCGGTCACTGGAGCCAAGTTTGCGCCGGGATCCCGAGTGTCACGGGTCTTTGGCGGCTCTCTTCCTCTACCCTCTCTAGCCTGGGGAGGAGCAGCAGCGAATGAGATTATCTCAGCGGTGCAACACGTAATCAAAACTTCAAACTTTCATCATCATAGGAAGCGAGCCTCTGTTACCGTCCATAAAACAGTTTGCCGCTATCGCGTATGAATCCCCCGCGTAAGATCCATAACGTTTCGAGAGTGAGCAGGAGATTTACAAGCCACAAGTAGGAAAGTCAAGCGAAAATGAATACATAAATGAGCCCCGACAACGCTCACTACGACGACGTGAATGCGCCGTATAGTCGCACTGTCACCCGGTTTAAATTATTCAATGGCAGCGAAGCGGCCATGAAAATGTTGCACTTTACGCATAGCTAGTTATTACTGATTTACAGCTGCTAACGGAGCGGAGCAGGGCGGGGCTGAGGGCGGGGCCGTGCGGGGCGGGGCAGAGCGGGGCGGTGCCGTGCGGGGCGGTGCCCTGCGGGGCCGTGCGGGGCAGGGCGGGGCCGTGCGGGGCCGTGCGGGGCCGTGCGGGGCGGGGCAGTGCGGGGCGGTGCCGTGCGGGGCGGTCATTCACTTCACAGCGAGCTAGTTCGCGTTAAAGACCTGGATACTCTGGCAAAGAAACGCGATGGCTGTCCCGCCTAGTCCGCCATCTTTACTAGTGACTGGGGAGACAACTGC
>CABIKL010002721.1:0-12107 GCA_902196195.1 Aptinothrips rufus
TTTTGTAAGGTGTAATAACGAGAACAAGGAATAGCAATCCAATAAGACACGGAGAATTTAAACTAAAAATTATTAAAGGTTTCTAAAGCACAGAGCTAGAGAACGGAACGAATTGCTGCACATTACTTAGTAACTAGAATATTAAGAATAATATAAAAACTTATACACATAAGTTTCAAAATACTAGTATACTGAACGCAGAATAAGACGCAATACCAGTAATGGAAGTCGAACAAAGGAAACGGTCAGAACTTCAAAAATTTCGCCAGAAGTCAAAAAAGGATAACCATTTATTTTGTGGGGTGATAAAGCAGAGGCAGTGGAGTGGCCTCTCAAACATATCTCCTCCACTAAACTTACATCATGAATGTTATCATTGAACAAAACTCTACAGAACACTAAACTGTATAAAGTACTTGTGCTCAGAGACAGTTGTCCAAAATGTCAATGTCTCTTGAATACAAAACAAGGATTTTCCCAGTGGAAGTTGTATCAAAGAAGGATAGAGGCTTGTATAAAATGCTTAAAAGGCAGTTGTGTAACTTTTTTGCAGCAAGGGGATACCCTATTGATGGGATTATTTCTATACAGACAGCTCCAAGTGCTACAAACACAGAATGTGGCAAAATTATATGAGACTTCAATGCACAAGGACTTATTGAAGCAGATTAACATCCAAGCAGGTGTAAGACTCAAAGAAAAAATTTAGAACAACATGCATTCCAGCCCTAAGGCTTGTAAAGCAGTGAAAGCAAAAGGCACTGGAAGGAAGATAAGCAGTCCACCACCTTCAAACAGTAAGTTTGAACAGAGTAGGAACAAGAATACCAAAATCTCCATGGCTCATGACAAAACAGTTAAAAAAACAGCTACGACATCTCCTTAATAAACAGTAAATTAAGTGTACATATGTTCACTGACAGAGCTTATTTTTCCCTCTAATTCTGAAAAAAATATTCGCTTCTCCCATAAAAAAGCAGGAACTAAACAGGTATACAATATTAAAGCACAAATCAAGCTGATGAAATCAATTAAATTTACCTCGAACTGGCAATATACTGTGTCCGATATGTTCTGAGGCAATGTATTGTCTAGAACATCAACATCTTTTCCGAACCGTGAAAGAAGTCTGCCAGTTGGCGTGGTATCAAAGAATGATAGAGGAGCTCTTAAGGCACCTCTTAAAAGAACACAATGTAAAATAGAACTGGCTCGTAAACATCCAAGACGAGGCATAAATTCTGTCATTAAAGCACCTAAGCCTGTTAACATGTAAGAGAGAGTGTTCTAATTAATACAAAATGTATATATATGTATTTTTTAGAGTTACGATTTTATGGAACACAGGGAAACTTTATGACACAATGTCTCATCGTTGTATCATACTGTTCCTTCAACCACATATTAGCATCAGATGAATAGAATTGAAAATGAGAAGCTTCAAACTACTGAAGTCTTCTGCTTTGAACTATAGTTTATATGCATGTATTAATATAAGAGAAAATTATTCCATAAATGGAATGTTTAGCCCCTACAACTTTTTAATTTTGTTGTCCACATGAAGTACTTCATGGTTTGCTTGTTGGCGGAGTCCAGGAAGGCGAATCAATACTGATGATCACTATAACCTAAATGAAAATCCAATATTTCCCCATGACATAAGCATTAATAAATTAAGGGACGATATCGAAGCAAATGACATGCTTCCTGTGAAGAACATAAGTACATATGCCAAAAGTGTACATGACAGACTTTTTTTTATCACTGACTACTTGGAATGCCTGTTCCTTCCCATGCATCTTCCCATTGCTTTTTATTTTACAAATTTGAAGCCAACAAAAAAAAATAAAAAAAAATATTTGCTCTAAAACAGGATGCAATATACAAGTAAATCATGTTCAATTCCAAACACACACCGAAAAAAATGCTCATGTTGGTAGGCTAAGAAACTAGCTAAGTTGGGATAGGTTTAAATAATGAGCCCAAATTTCGTACCCTTCTGATAATTAACAACAAATCAAAAATATCGCATCATTTGGAAAACTTTTTATATCTAAATGAGGAAGAGAATGCCAAACTATGGATAAGGCCTGCAACACACAGCTTGATATTTTCATTTCTACCAGTGCTATTCACTGTGTAAATCACTTTGTCACAAATACAGCAGGCAACCTCAAACGCAATGTAAAAATTTACTCATGTTGCAAACAGAGCAGAGTATGAGTAAAAAAATGCAGGAACACAAGACACAACATAATCATGCAATAGCTCCAATATAACAATCACGACAAACATTCACTAATAATGCAAAATACTCCTTGTGAGATTTCCTTGGTTGCAAGGGGATATAGGTTTCAATAAGCAAATGCACAAAGGAACAGTAATGATAATAATGAAATCACTATCATGAAAATTAGTTACACACACCAATTAAATGGCTCTCCCAGCATTCAAGAAACAGTCGCAGGAGGTTCAAGGATATTATGTCATAAAGGATGAAATCATTAATGTAGGAAAACTTTAATGGAAGGGATATTATCATCACCAATGCATGCATCTAAAGAGTACAGACACATATAACACAAGAAGAAATTACAACTATCAAGGGAAGGCAATTAAGGATTACTATTAGTAATGAAATATCATCAAAGAAGGCAGATGACAGGACTGTTACCAACACCATGAAACTAAGAGATAAAAAGTTCTGAAGAGTTCAAAAAAAATTAAACAAAGCGAACAGAAATTGCAAAAGACACATAAGGTCTCATCAAGATATCTAGAAATACAGTAAAGCCCATTAATGGATAATAAAGAAATAGTTTTGTACCCTCCAAAAGCCTGGGAGAAACATCTGAATGACACCAGGCATCACCAGATCCAGGGTGTTGACGTCAGTAGAGAAACGGCTTAGGATACGACCAGAGGGTGTAACATCAAAGAACATCATAGGGAGGCGGGTGATTGTTTGGAGCAAATGATGATGCAAAATTGTTGCAGCATTTAGAGTGCCAATACTTAGAGTGATGCTCGATAAGCAAACAGATATAACTGCAACATTCAAACAATGATGGGATCAATATCTCAAAAGCAACAACTGTAATTGATCTGATAATAACTACACGAGAAAGCACAAGAGACAAAGCATTGACATGTTAAATAAAAAGCAACTACCAGACCAAACATTCTTCAAACAAAACACAGCTCACTTTTAAGAATGCTTTTATCAAATTAAAATAGAAAACAAAATAATGGAATTCTGAAGGTATTGTTAGATTTATAAATGAAGATATTAAGTATTGAACTAATACTGGTTTGGAGATGACCAGCTTTTTTGTATACATGAACATGGCATAGGTAGTTGCTTCCTAAAACCACATGTCCCCAGGGTGTTCATCTCAAGTGAACCCTAATTCATATCTGGATATTAATTTTCCACGGTGATCACACGAAATCAAATACTTGAGTAAGAACAAAAATACTTGTTTGCTTTCACATCACATTAAGCTAATTTGGAAACTTAAAGCTTCCAAAAATTTCTCAATTGCTGTTGCTGCAATAAGCAGTACTTCAGTAAAAATTAAAGAATAAAATACATTATTGACACAAATCTATAGAAACTTAACCTTATCTGTAAACAACACAAAACAACCAATAAAAATAACGATGAGATGAAAGCGATCTTGTCGTTCAAAATCAGAAGGAGAACTAAAACTGGCTTTTGAAAAAATCACAGTTTGCTACACAGCACACGCTTTGAAAGTGCTCCTTGAAACATTTAACAACACAATTCTTAAATGAAAACAAATTCTTAGCATTTGCACTTCCAGGTAACTGCCTGAATTTCTTTAGGCTTGGTAATTATTTGTAGGTAGCATACAGCACAGTACCAATTTTCGTGAATTCAGAAAATACATTATGATGAAAGTCAAAAACGATTCAGCATCTATGATCACGCCATGTAAAAAAAAGCATGGGTAAAGCAGAAGAAATTTCTTATTGCTAGCTATTGAATTTAAGATTGAAAGGTAAGCAGAGTGGCATACAAAGAAAAGAAAACTTCGCAAATCACCCATGCTAATGGTAATATGCGGTATGTGGTTAATTAATTACTAACCAATAAGCTTGGATACCAAAACGTTCTGTTTATTTCTAATAGAAGGGATGTCCTTGTTTTGAGATGTTTGAAAGTTAATTAAATGTTTCCAAAAACCGTTAATAGCGCATTCCCATTCAAGTCAAGTCTCATTATAGAAGAAAAAGAAGAATGCAGTTACTGCTAAGTTGTTAGATAAATAAAAATAGCACTTTTGAATGCCTCATAGTATGAATAAATTGAAAACGACGTTATTAAACGAACTCTTCACCAAATTCAAATCTGAACAGATTGAGACAGTAGGGTGGTCATCTTGCCTCCTGGAAATACATAAGAATCGGGACCGTGCTTGCTTCGGATCTGGATTACTGAATTTAATGAAATGTATCTGAAATCAAACCCCCAACTACTTAGACCAAAAAGTGGATTATCGCAATAAGTTGACTTAGCCCACCTAAATACTACTTTACCAGCAGGATTAAGTTAGTAGTGGTCCTACACTAAGAGGGAATGATATGTGAGAAAAACCTGTGGCTCCATTAAAATAGTGTTCGCATAGAAGGACAAACACAATTGCTTCCTACAATTCATGGAGTAGAAAGATCATACTGAAATCTTTACATATTAGTCTACATACATGTCTCATTTTTGTGTTTGGGTGCATAAGGAGGGAGCACACAGAGCACAAGTAAGAGTGGAGCGAAATCTGATTCTAGAGGCAGTACCTACAAGGATGCCTTGAGACAATAAGCACTTTCACCACAAAAGAACACAAGTGGCAAATACTATAAAGGCCGCAAGGAACTAAAAGCTTCTGGATATTCTTTTCATGATGGGCTTTAGACTGTTACGTACCGCAAAGAAACAATTAGTCCAGCCTCGTAGGGTCATTGGCAAAACATTATCCAAAGTATCTATATCTTTTGTCAAACGGTTCAGTATTCGACCCACGGGAGTAACATCAAAAAATGATAGAGGAATGCGCATCACATTGTATAGGATATGATTATGAAGAATTTTAGCAGCACTTAAAGTTCCAATGTATGTTGTAAGTGATGCTAGTAACACTGCCACAACTGCAAAGCATTCCAACAAACACATGATAAAACAATAACTCCTCACATAAAAAGAACAAAACAAAACTAACAAGACAATATCTATCACAAAACAAAACCTTTCACAAAACAGAGGAAACACAATAAAAACAAACAACTGAAATATTCCAAATCAAAGGGTACGATTTCAACTTTTCACAGAAGCAGCTATGCCTTGGACTGTCTCTACAAAAGCAACTAAGGAACAAGGCCCTTTCCGTTCAGACTGCCATCGTTCACTAGAAGAGAAAGATCAGAGCCCAACGAATTAATAGGCAAAATCTACAATAGCTAGTTTGGCTGCAACATGCTTCACTGCCCAATAAAGTGAGTTTAAGCCAATGAATAGCTGAATAGACATGCCAAAAAAACACAAATGTTAAATTTAGAAAAAAATATCTTCAATTACCGAGAAGAGACAGTTAATCCAAGCACGTATTGAAACAGGTATTGAATTATCTAAGACATCAACGTCTTTGCCAAATCTGTTGATGATTCTACCAACTGGAGTAGTGTCAAAAAAACTCATAGAGCACTGAAGAATGTTGTGGAGCATTTGAAAATGGAGAGTTGAGGCAGCACGAAGAGTACCCAAAGCAAGTGTTACAACACTGAATAGCACTAAGATGGCTGAAATATCAAGGAGAGACACTATTAGACACAATAACAATTAAATATAAGGATGGACAACACTGAACTGCCATTCTCCACTAGAGGCAACACCGACCACCTTTCAACCTGAAGCATGATCACAACACACTTAGTTTCCAATGCTGAATTGATTGCCAATACACAAAAAAATGACTTGAAACTTATCCAAAGACCACAAAACAATCACAAAATTAGCTTCGAGAAGTTACAAATATTGGAATTATGAAACATTCATTAGATTTTGAAATATTTACCGTAAACAGTCTGTCAATAAAGCTTCGCATTCTTTCAGGCAATACATTATCGACAGCATCAACATCTTTAGTGAATCGATTCAATATGCGTCCCACTGGTGTCATATCAAAAAAATACATAGGACACTGCATGATGTGTACAAGCATGCCGTGGTGAAGTTTGATGGATGAACTAATGCAGTTCAATGCAAATATCAAGCTTTTAGAAAAAGAAAGAAATGCTGTGGACACAGCGATAATTAATGATACTGTATAAATGAAAGAGTTTACAATTTACGGTTCTGTAGTATCAACTGGTGGCTTCTCTTGTGTTTTATTGCAATACTACATTTTGAAAAAAGAATTTAGTGTTTGAAAATCATCCTCCAGTTGCTTAGTTTCATTTTTTTGTCGAGGCAAAGTCACATTGGAAAGATCTTTAGTATTTTGACAGTTGATGCTGACTGCAAGACTGCTGCAAATCTACAATGGTACACACACACTCATGCTTTAATTAAGAAAGGACAACAAATACAGCAAAAAATAAACTGAAAATAAATTATTCTTTAAATGTTCAGGACAAAATTGAGAAATACAATGACAAAAAGGTCGAGGACGAAACCTAAACAGGGTATATGTATTCACTTACCTTGTCCAAAGCCTAAAGCGCCATAAACACCCAAGTACATGTCTCTCTTTTGTGTGTAATCTGATCCATTCAAGTTCTGCAGATTATCATCACTTGACCAGACTGAAAGCCAGACGTTCGATCCAATTGAAAAACCCTGTAAACCAAAGATTCATACATGAAAGAGAGAAAAATGGAAGAAAAACTTATAAAAGCAACATCCAAAAATTAGATATAAAATTCGGATGATCTTGTCAGAAACATACTTGGAAGATCATGTTCAGGATAATGGTGGCCACTGAGAGGGTCAATCCAATGCTGCTCAAATAATGAGCATACACTCGCCATTTCACCTGGAAAACAAAAACTTACATAATCAAGCACCAGACTAAGTTTAATAGAAATAATTAAGGCATCAACATTGACAAGGTGTAAATTTTAAAAAAGGTACGAGCTATTCACATACACTGCCAGTTTCTGCTTTCTCTGCCTCAATCAGCTTTTCGCCTTTGGCTTCTTGCTGAGGTGGAGTAGATTCTTTCGGTTCATTGCTACGGCGTCTTCGAAGACCTTCATTAGATCCAGATGCACCCCTGATTTTTGAAAAACAATTAACGTCACTTAAAACCCAGATATAGCAAACACTATCTGTTATTATATGGTTTATTAATAAGCTGAGGGTCAATTATAAGAACATGTGCCAAGTAACAAGGTGTGATAATCAAATTAATGGATGAGTGTTAATACACAACGGTAAGCACTTAGAACCATGAGCAACAAAGAAAATAATACCTCTTCAAAGATCCAGTAAGTGAAACACGATCCGCATTTGATCCAGTCTCACTTTGGCTCTCCGAAACCCGTGATTTATGTCGGTGTAATTCTTTCTGAAGTTCCTCAACACCAAGAGTGCCTTCCAACTGTGCTTTTATCTCATCAAGATCTGAGCAAGAACAAACAAATACATGTTTCAAATTACATAGTTTTCAATTATTCTGGAGTTCTCAAATTAATAAAGAATGCTTTTGAAGACTTTCTAAATCAGCGCTTACCGCCATCAACTTCATCTGCTGCCACTTCCTGCAAATGTTGCACAAGGAACTCAGCAAAAGCACCCTTTTTCTCTAGCAGCTCTTTGTAAGTACCAGTTTCAGACACTGTACCATCCTTCAACACAACAATTAAATCAACCTCAGGGAGGAAGGTGATTCCATGAGTGACCAGAACTCTTGTCTGCAACAAAATACACACAATAAATGCAAAATATATACAAACCCAGAACCTACAACACGTCATAAATAAATTCTGATTCATATTAAAATGTTTTGAAAACCAAGCGCAAAATCAATTATAGAAATAGTACAATCAAAACTTTTTTTCCGCGTATCAAACTTACTTTCTTCTTTAGCACTCCGTGGGGGCCAATAACATTATCAAAGATGTGCTTGCCAACATGGCTATCAACAGCACTTAAAGGATCATCCAGGAAATAAATATCAGCATCATTATAAACAGCTCTAGCTAATGACACACGCTGTTTCTGGCCTCCACTTAAATTGATTCCCTGACAAATTTGAAAAAAGAGAATACAATAATTATCAATGCATAATTATGTTGAGAAGATATTATCCGCATTTTGAACGAACAGACTTACTTTTTCTCCAATTTCTGTTTTGTCCCCTCCAGGTAGCATGTCAAAGTCAGACTTCAAGGCACAAGCATCAACAATTTTAGCATAACGGGAGTTATCAGCCTCTTTACCGAACAGAATATTGTCTTTTAAAGTTGCATTCTGAATCCATGCCTGTTGAGGGACATAGGCTACTTGACCCTGCAAAACAAATGAAAGGGATCAAGAATATGTCTTCCTTTGGACCCTTTCTACACAGATGTATGACATTGGAAGCAACATGGTTTAAAGGACAGAATGTCTATCTAAAGGATCTTTTAAAATTAAGATAGATTAAAAAAAAAAAAATCTTCTTTGCAGGGAATATAAATATATTGCAAATAATACCTTTGTGTTAACTCGTCCATTGATTTTATCCATTTCACCTAATAAGGCAGACAACAATGAGCTTTTCCCAGAACCAACTGAACCAACAACAGCTACAAGACCGCCATTGTTGACTTTGAAGTTGATGCCCTTCAAGGTAGGAGGTTCATCTTGCCCCCATGCAAAAGTACCATTCTCAATAACCAAAGGTTCACCTTAGCAGAAAAACAAAATAAACAACAAATAATTAATTTGATGGAATGAAACCGAACAGCTATGTGTCTAGAAGGATAAAGAAATTGTTAGTCTGACACTAATCGAATTAAAAGCCATCCTTCCAAGCTCACCTTCTTTGTCATCGTGTGACACACTGGAGGGATCCAAATCCTCAGAGTTCATGTATTTGTTTATCCTCTTAATAGAGACAGCCGCCTAAACCAGATAGAAGAAGGAGTAAATAAACAGGAAAGACATTAAATATGTTACAAATAAATTCATCATAAAGCAATTGGTATAATTCACCAAAGTTAAGTACATATCTATAAAGCAAAGCAGGCATTTCATGTCCTCTATAGTACTGGCCCACCACAATCCACTCCAACCCTTCCATGTTAACAATTCAAGATTAGGGTGAGTAAGTATAAGAATGCATTGAAAATTTTAATAAATTAATTTAAAAAAATTTAAAAAGAAAGCATGGGTAGCACAGTGCAAGCTGTGAAGTACAAAGAGGTCCACCTCCCTGCATGTCATGCTAGACCAGCAGCAACTTAAACTAAAACTTCTTAACATGTAGCCAGCACCATTAACAAAAGATAAATATTGAAAATGAAAGCATATATTCAAAGAAAAGCCAGAAAACATATCGTTTTGATCTAAAAGGAGAAAGCCAATTTGATCAAACCAATATAGGGACTAAATACTGTGTGACAATCAAATAAAAAGATTCAATTTTTCACTGGTGGGTGCTTCACAGACAACATGGGATCACAGACCAATGCCAAAATCTCTTACCTGAACAAGATTTGATATCATCATAGGAAGCATTGATAGTGGAAACCGCAAGATATTGAAAAGTGAAAGAGATACGAATGCTTTTTCAGAATCCAAAATGTTCTTCTCATCAACAAGGACATATGTCGCGAAGGACACAAGAGAAACCTATGTGACAAAGCAGATATAAAGAAAGCTTTACAACCGAATTCAAATACCTGAACCATAGGCAGGTGGGAGAGGGTAGCACAAGACAGTAAAATGGGACCTTGGCACAGAGATCAAGAGCAGCGTCACAGCATAGAATATGCACCAGAAGCTGAGAGGGAACAGGCTGTAGATGAAAGACTATCAAATGATACACAGCTATAAATTTTCAAAAACCTGACTGGCAATGACACATCCAACAACTAAATAATCTTCTTGTTGCCTAGCACAATAGCCCCTGTTCCTATTAACTAAGAAAAATAACATGAAATACAAACTTTGGATTCTTCTAAGTTCTGGAAACTGAAACTGTTGAGAAACAAAAATATCTTAATTTGAGCAATAGAATAGAATGAGAATGGATAAGCATATTGTGTACAGGCAGAAAAAACAACTTTACTTTGTGACATAATCCTGTGTCAGTGACACTCCAAGGCTTCCAGCCAGATGGTGCAAAACCCTAAAAAAGCCTTTACCTCCCTCTCTATTTGGTTCCAAAACCCTTGGTTGTCCTATAAATTTGACCACTTTGGCACGCTAATCTCTTTCCCGCTCTGACCAGAGTGTGGGTCAGTCGAGACACACTTACCCCCATTTGAGCAACACTGGTTAGTGTTGCATAATCCGAATTTTTTTTCCCAAGGATTCATGATGCAATGAGCTGGTATGAGTATATGATAAACAAAAGTCCCTATTCGTACAAGGACATCAGACACGGAAGTTTTAATTGATAACAGCAGCCCATGAGCCCAATATGTTCCTGGTTAGCATTTTTTTTCTTGCTTTTTGATTTTTTTTTCTTTTACACCACCAATCACCAGTGGCACTGCAAGGGAAAGAGCCCAACACCTTGCACTTAATTGTAATTTGCTGCAGCCCCATGCAGCACATCCAATGTGGTAAGTTTAAGCATTATAAGAGGCTTCAAAAGATGGTCACTGGTAAGTAATACAGCAATATCTCACCTGGGCTGTAAACACAATAATGAGGGGCAGTAGACCTAGAGGAACTCTCATGATATCGAACAGAGCTATTGCTACAAACACCTTTTGTGGAGTCAGTTGATTGCTGTCATTTACCAAGATGTAGCACGCAAAAGTAAGCATTGATACCTAATAAATAGATAGACATGCACACAATCCAGGATGATAAAAATATAAGAACTAAAATGATGGAAGAAATGGTGTGCATAAGAGATAAAGATAATTTAACTGCGAGCTGTAAAATTATTACAATGGACCAAGTTTATCAATAACCATGTTGGAAAACTGCATCCACTGAAATAGGAATAGAAATACAGCTACAGATTTGGAGCCACACAGAAATGTAAAAAGCTGCAAAAAGTGCCTTTGCTAACAAGAGTTCATGGGGTTTCCCCACAGCTTCAGCAATTTCAACCACAAGAAATTTGAAACTTTTTTTAAGTTTTCTGAGTGACTCCATTATTTGGAAGTAAAAAGATTAAAGTGAAGACTGGGATCAGCTGAATAGAAAAGGATCAAACAATGTGACTTTAAAAATGATGATACAAAATGCTCCGAGCTGCAAGAAAAACATATGATGCATGCAAATGTTAGGTAAGGCTCTCCAATTAGATGCATACCAGAACCTAAAAATTAGTTAAGCTGAAATTTTTACTTCAATAAATGGTAATTTCTAGAAGAAAGAAACTGAGTAACTTTTTACCATCTCATACAATGTTACTGAATCTTCCAATGGATTATAAATGAAAAAAACAAGACCAAATTGATCTGAGAAGAAGAATGCCACACAGAGAGCCTCCCTAACTGTAAATTATTCCTCAAGTATATGCCATGTAATCTCCCCAAAACAGAAAAAACTTTTTCAATCGCTTAAATGTGCCTGCAACGATCAGAGAGAGAAAAACAGGTAAAGGACAAACAATGACTGCAGACGAACATCCACACTCACGAAAACTGGATGCATCAAAGTCTGTTTTCTTCGCCTTCTCAGGAGAATAAAAGAGACTTGTATGATACAATATACATTTTTCAGAAGCAAAAATTATGATAATAGCTAGCTTAATTTCAGAATAAGTAAATATGATGACCATTAGCAACTCACCAAGAAGGGAGCACAAGCCCAGATAAAGGCAGTTCCAGCATTAAGGTAAGCAGCACTTTTAAGAACCCTTATTTCTTTATTACGAATTTCAACTATCTTTTTCTCAAACGATGGCTCCCATGCATAC
>CABIKL010002722.1:0-12099 GCA_902196195.1 Aptinothrips rufus
CTGATCGCGTCATCCGATTTCAAAATTTCTTTTTTCCCTCTTCTTTACACACATTGAGGCATCCAAAACCGAGCTTCTCATATCGATCCGTGATTTCGCGGGCCACCCTAATCATCGTGTCTCTCTTGGCAGTGCAGTAGGCACTCAAGCCGATAACTCGAGGGTGGTGTATAATTTAGAGACGAAAATACACCATCAAGACATCCAAAGTCAAGGGATATTGAAAGTTCACTAAAAGACCTTAAAGTACAAATGAAAAATAATAATGAAATGTATTTGGCTATTCCGGAAATTGTGTGTGGTCTTGATCGCCACTCGCTGGATGAAATTATTCCCATGATTTGTAATGTATTTTCGGATTCAGGCATACAAATTTACATGTATCACTTGTAGCGTCCTCGTCCATGGCAAAATTATTACCCAGTCAATTATCCTGACAGGGTATTCAATCCCGTACAAAACAGAAATCATGCAGGTGAATATTAGGATCCAAAATTAGAAAATATTGAGTAGTTTGGAAATCAGAGAACACCAACTCAAAAACAAATTAAGACCAGCATTGGAAAGTCATTGTCACCACTCGTCTGTTCCAGGACGCTTTCAACGATGGGTCCTCTGATTTTTTTGACTGTAGGGTGGTGGATCGTTTTCTAACCTGTTCTGAATCTTCTCTTCTCTGTGGACTCCGTTGACGCGCCGTACGGACGGACATGGACGCCGACTCCACTCAGACTGACGACTGGCCTTTTCGAACAGCCTCTAGATAAAATTGTTGCGGTTCTCGTGGAAACTATCCATTTCCTGTCGATAGAATCCGCAAGGCCACGGTCAAATTACAAGAACTGCTGTTACAGAAAATGAGAACCAGCAAAGCGCCCATAGAGGCTTGGGCAAAGACCGTTAACGACATTTTGCGCATGCTACAGATGCAACGAACGGAAGAAATCTCGATCTCGAGAGTTGTTCGTGGGGTGCAAGCTTTTGGTAGTTTTTTTTTCATGGTGCTGCGATCTGGTGACGCACGGGCAAATTTCTCCGGTCCAGAAAGATATTCCAAATTTGGCGCACACGATGAAAGAGTTAGCG
Source organism: Aptinothrips rufus (assembly GCA_902196195.1). Taxonomy (NCBI): domain Eukaryota; kingdom Metazoa; phylum Arthropoda; class Insecta; order Thysanoptera; family Thripidae; genus Aptinothrips; species Aptinothrips rufus. The sequence continues at coordinate 1,087 of CABIKL010002722.1, forward strand.
CCAGCGCAGTCTATTTTGGAAGGATATGTTCAAAACACGATTGGGCAATTTAAAACATTTTCCGCTTTTGTGTACCATTCATTCACGGAGTTAGAGGAGGAACATCTCTTCAAGGCCGGCGACCCCACGGACACGAACAACTACAGGGGCATCACCTTACTCTCTAGTGCATACGAACTACTGACATACACAAGAAGCTCTCACCCATAGCAGAAGACATATTTGGGGATTACCAGTGCGGTTTCCGGCGGAACCGCTCGACCATCGACCAAATTTTCACCCTGCAACAGCTAATTCAGAAGCGACTTGCCAATAACCTCGAGACTCACATCATCTTTGTTGACTCCTGCAAGGCCTACGACACGGTCCACCGAGCCAGCCTGTGGAACGCGACGCAGAACCTGGGGGTCCCCAAGAAGCTCATCAACAGCGTCAGGATAACGCGACGAGTGGCGTGCGAACGACGCAGGGCACGTCCCCCGCCTTCCCCCTCTCCGTGGGAGTCAAGCAGGGCGACATCGGACATCCTGTCGCCCTGCCTCTTCAACATCGCCCTGAAGTTCGCCGTGCGACAGCTGTACCAGTCCATGGAGGGGCCCAACAACACACTGCGGCTGCCCACCATCCTGGCCTACGCGGACGACATCGCCCTGATCGCCTCCTCCGCCGAGCAGGCCGCGGAGAAGGACACCGCCTACGTGTCCTGTACACAGCTCGCAGCCCTCTAGTGCAGATAACACTGCTGGTTGGAGAAGGCAATAGTGGTAAAGTTGCCAAGAGACCCAAAAAAGTATGGGGTTGGAAAAATGATGAGCCTCTCACCCCACGACAACAAACACTTCAACTGTAAGCATCCAAGTTGGTACTAGTGCAGATAACATTAATCTCTTCAAGCCAAAGCGAGTATCAGCAGTGGCTGCAGCTACGGGGCTGTATTCGAGCTCTACCCCACCAAGTGTGGCTTCATCTACTGGGGAAACGCCCTCATCTGCTGGTGCTCTGCGATTACTGAGTGACAACATAGTAAGATCTTCGCGTACTGTTTGATATATTCTGATCTAAATTTCATGTTCCTACCACCAAAAACCATTGCTATATTGCATATTTTTAGGTTGACCTGGGAGAGGGTGTGCGATGCAGCATTACTGCACACAACACCCAGGAGCGCACAACTGATTTGAATGCCGCAGGATGTTCATGGGAGTAACGCCAGGTTATACAGATACCAGGTGCAGGCGAAAAACAAGGGGAAATTGAAAACATTCTCGCTGAGGTTGAAGAGTGCTGTCCGTGGTTAGTATTACAATGTTTGTCTCTTCTTTTTTTTAAATGCTGCTTTAAAATTTCACGGTCATTTTGTTTCAGTCTTGCACTTAAAATATCTTAGAACGGTTGGTCCTAAGCAGGAGCCACCAAAAAGATACACTCCAAAGGAGGTAGACAAAATTTTTGGTGTGCTTTCAAAAAAGGCAAGGGGCCTTAACGGCAGAAGGAATAAAGCTCCCACAAAAAAAACCACAGCCACCCAAAAAAACCGTGACTGAAGATGAGCCTCAAATGTAAGATACTACTGTAATTTATCCTGTTATCAGTCGTCTGATGGCTTCATATGGTTCATGTCATATAAGGACCAAAGAAGCACATTGGCATTTTTCCTAAACAATTTTTGAGATACAGTTTATTATGGCAAGCTTCAGCTTCGCAGTGGCGCAGAAAAGATGTATCGAGAATACTGACACTATTTCTGATTCCAAGAACATATTCCCAGGATTTTGCAAAGGATCAGAACCACCCACACTATCAGAGTGCACAACCTTTGTAGAGAAACTTACACGACTTACCAGTGTGACTGTACGAAATGAAATCCAGCTGATTTTCCCAGGTGAGTTTCCTACCTTATATTCTCTCTCAAAGCATGATGAAATTCCTTTAAGTTCATGCCTCGAGAAGACAGAATGAATGATTGGGTCTCCAATTATTTCAGATGTTGTATTCCCGCATCACACATGCTCCTTCTAACATGCTATCAAGTGTTCAACCATGTGAGCAAATACTTGCAGGACAACAACACAGTGATAAATTTGCAATTTATGACTCAGGAGCTTTCTGACTGCAAATTTAATGAGTTCTTCTTCTATTGCGTGCTCACGCTGTGCTTCGTTGTGCCGTCTGTTCCATTGTTGCATGGCAGCTCGCGACCGAGCGCGCGCGACTGGCGGGATATAAAATATAGATATATAGAATATATGTACAAATTTTTTTAGTTTACGTTTCTTAGGCCTTACATTAAAATGGTACATGCGTATGTGCGTTAAACAGTTCTTTATTGATCTAAAAACTGCGCACTTAAAAGGCAATTTTGTTACTGCTGTTAATATAATTTCACCGTAAAGTGAAAAAGCGGTAAAATAATATATGTTGAACAACACCTTTGATGACGACTTCTTGGCTGTGTGGTTTTGCCTGGCGCTGCTGCCACTCATCAATGCGAAGACTGACCAATGTCCTAGCAAAGATGTGTTGGATTGCGGAAAACTGGGAACTCCAAGTGAAATGGCTCGATGTGCTGCCGAGATGTATGATTGCGGACTCATGTCGAAGGGACAATGGGAACACATCACACACCAGGCATTGAAGAAAGCTGGACCTGATCAGACCTACTACAGTGTAGGTGTTGAGTGGGGGGATGTTGCTGCGATAACATTGGGTAAGCAAACAGCCTACGCATTCGACTGGAGCTTCAAAGTTCCACTGACCATCCCTAAATACTCCGATGCACCGATCTATCTCAATGGTAAAATGATGGATAGGCCTATCCTTGTCTACTCTCTGGTAGAGGTGAAAGCCCCTACGTACAAGAGGGAAGACTGGTGGCTGTATCGTGCCGGAGGTTCGGGGCGCTGGGCCAGACTCTACAATCTGCCTGGAGCATCCAAAGTCCAAAAACTGACCGAAAGCTGCACTGGACTGTCGTCGAACGCCGATATTGGGGCACTGAAGAAGCGTACCGGTATAGTTGCAGTTGCTGACCCTAAAGTGTGGTGTCCATCAGAACTACTGAAGGACTTCGATCTGTTTGTTGGTGAGCTAAGGGAAACCGATGTGATCATCGCTGGTGTACAGGAGAAATCAATGACCCTGTGGAGAGGCGAGTTCTTTTCAGGGAGCACAATGAAGGTTGTGGGCACTGGTTTGTCTAAATCGGTGTTTTAGATAACCCTCCACATAACGTGGAGGGGAACCAGACGGTCTACGAGGCCCCTGAGTCCAGTTTGCAAGTGGAGCAGTATTGCACCTCGAATGCTGTATCAGAAGAAGTCTGAACCCTTGCGAACTGGTGAGCTGACAGCATCCAGCAGCACAACCTCATGCGTGTCCCCCGGCTCTGCTAGTGCTCTTCACAGTAAGACTGTGTCCAACGAGCTGGAGTGGGCGAAGAGGTGTAAAAGGCGTAGGCCACACCTCCCAGCCCAAGAAGAGGAGGAAACAACAAAGAAGCTCTTGGACGCGAAGTTGAAGCTGACTCTGACAACGCAGCAGGAGCTTAAAGCAAACGCCAAGAAGGATCGAGAACTTTTCGAAATTGAGAAGGAGAAAAAGGAATTGGAGAGAGAGTTGCTGAGACTACAGGTACTAAAACTAAAGAGTTGAATGTAGATTGAACTTGGTTGATAACAAGGAAGTGTAAGGACTTTTGGTGTTTTAGTACGGGATCCTGATCGCATGCGCCTGATCCTTCCTTCAAAATGGCAGACTTTGTACTCCTTCTTATTCTGAACTTGGTTGATAACAAGGAAGTGTAAGGACTTTTGGTGTTTTAGTACGGGATCCTGATCTCATGCGCCTGATCCTTCCTTCAAAATGGCAGACTTTGTACTCCTTCTTATTCTAAGTATTTCTCATGCTTCATTAATCATTTTGCAGCCTCTAGGATTGACACTGCGATGGGATACTACAGGGCATGTTATGCGGCCATCAACCGCCCGGGCCAGCTGCCAGCTCGTCGGCCCGATGCGGCCAATTATTGCGCCCCCTGTGCCTCCTCCCACGTTCCGTGTTCTCTCGGAGGAGGAGGTCGAGGAGATGCGGCAAAGGGGGTAATTATTCAATAATCACACATTTTTCACTAACTTCCCACCGATAATCACAGAAGTTGAGGGGATATAATCAATTAAAATCAAATATGATCAGAATTTCTCGGTACATACATTTTCAGAGACCACTTTGATTATTTTATGAACCACTGGCTCAAAAAGAAAGGGAAGAACACTTTCACTGCCACCAAACTTAGGAAGGTCACTGAAACTGTATCCAAGGAAGCCGGCGACGAGATCTTGAGAAGCCGAGTGGGTGCCGGATTAAACCACATGAAGTCAACCGTGGAAAAACATTGCGCGGTTCCAACAAGGACCACCACGATGCAAGAAAAGACGTCAATATCTGGTCAATGCTGGTGGCAAGCATCACCAGCATGACATTGAAGAGTGGCTGAATCGATTCCTAACTCACTACAAGAAGAAAGACTTCTATTTCCAATGTGGGTTTGTGACATGAGTAGAGCTATCTCGAACGCCATATTACGAACACAATGCAAGGTTCTCAGTAATGCACGATTATCTGACGAAGTGCATGCACGCGGCGAGAACAAGGACATTATCATTCCGGATTCTCGTTCGGAGCTACGCCAATTTCATAAATAAAACAGTAGGAAAGCTGAGTGGGTTCTTGGATAGATCTGCTCCCTACAGGACCATCAAGCGACTATACAAGCATGCAATGGCTTAATGGCCCGGACGGACAACCTGAAAGCAGCAATACGTCTTATAGTCCACCTTACGGTCATCTGTGAGTCAGATACGGTACCGGTAACACCGACAATGGAGGGAGCCTTAAAGGAGTTATATATCTTGGAAGTATTTCCTCCGCTGCACATGGTTATGATGTGCATCGTTTAGAGATCAGCCTGAGCAGGCTAGTGTCGCGAAGACCTCAAACTGACATCCAGTAGACCCCGTGACGTCAATTTGACCTACTTTCTGAAGCTTTACCTCAGATTGATAAGTTAAAAGGGATTTCAAATTGGACAAAACTTCCCGTCACTTCCGGCATCTTGGAGCGCTGTACCGCACCCTCAAAGCAGCCCTGATGTGCCATGAAGCTGACTCACCGCCCTACCGTGGGTCCTGCTGGGGATCCGCAGCACGCTCAAGGAGGACAGGAGGACGTCCACCGCGGAGATAGTGTACGGCGAGCCCCTACGCCTCCCCGGCGGTGTTTCAAGCCGCAGGACCACTTTGATTACTTTATGAACCACTGGCTCAAAAAGAAAGGGAAGAACACTTTCACTGCCACCAAACTTAGGAAGGTCACTGAAACTGTATCCAAGGAAACCGGCGACGAGATCTTGAGAAGCCGAGTGGGTGCCGGATTAAACCACATGAAGTCAACCGTGGAAAAACATTGCGCGGTTCCAACAAGGACCACCACGATGCAATAAAAGACGTCAATATCTGGTCAATGCTGGTGGCAAGCATCACCAGCATGACACTGGAGAGTGGCTGAATCGATTCCTAACTCACTACAGGAAGCAAGCCTTGCAATTTCGAGTGTGGGTTTGTGACATGAGTAGATCTATCTCGAACGCCAAATTACGAACCCAATGCAAGGTCCTCAGTATGCACAATTACCTGACGATGTGCATGCAGGCGGCAAGAACAAGGACGTCATCATTCCGGATTCTCGTTTGGAGCTACGCCCATTTCATAAATAAAACAGTCAGAAAGCTGAGTGAGTTCTTGGGTAGATGTGCTCCGTACAGGAACATCAAGCGACTGTACAAGCATGCGATGGCTTACTTGGCCCGGACGGACAACCTGAAAGCAGCAATACGTCTTATAGTCCACCTTACGGTCATCTGTGAGTCAGATACGGTAACACCGACACTGGAGGGACCCTTAAAGGAGTTATGTTTCTTGTAAGTATTTCCTCCGCTGCACATGGTAATGGCGTGCATCGTTGAGAGATCAACCTGAGCAGGCTCGTGTCGGGAAGACCTCATACTGACATCCAGTAGACCCTGTGACGTCTATTTGACCTACTTTCTGAAGCTTTACCTCGGATTGATAAATTAAAAGGGATTTCAAATTGCACAAATTGGACATTTTTAATGGAGTTACACCTTACTTATGAAGGGTACCTCATCTGCAATGAGCACGAGTTGAGCCCTCAGCACCACGAGAAACGGACTTGTCCAGAACATTTCAATCCGTATGGCAGAGTAGGGGAGTCTTTATTTTAATGTCTTTTTGACTTATCAGCATTGATAAATCTGTTATTTTCGTCCAAAATCTCATTCGACTGTCTTTCATCTTCATTTCACAGGTTTAGCGCGGAATACAAGATAATTATTGTCTCAGAGGACAGAGTTATTTTCGAGGATGAGGAGACAATAATTGTCTGGGACGAGACTACCCCTGCCCCTGAGGAGCAGGAGGACCATGTCGATTTGCAAGAAGAGGACAGGATTGAAAACTGGGCTGAGAAGTACACGTATCAGCTTCCTCCTTTTTATAAAGTGTCCTCTGAGGCGGTTGAAGGCGCCAGAACTAAAGGCTGCGAGGAAAAGGGCAACAAGAAGAGCCCTTTAAATCAGTTGACATTCTTGCCTACCCCTTGAGAGAGATGCTTCCCTTCTTTCCGATGTGGTCTTTGCTCATCCTGCACCTATTGCTACCGCGGACCTTGCTTATTCTCTGACATCCTCAGCAGTTGAGGTCAGGTGGAAGATCGTGAAGGACGAGCCGTGGGTGTGTCAGAAACACGGTGAGCCCTCCCGATCCGTTCGGGAAGCTGTGACCAATGCTGAGACCACCATTACCAAAATCAGGTACCCCGACAGAGTGCGGATGTACAGGAAGAGGGCTCGGCCGTTTAAAGACAGGGACTGTCCAAGTAGGGCAATCTCTTCGGACGAAGACGTTGACGCCTTGCCTTGCCATTTCGAGTGTTGGTTTGTGACATGAGTAGAGCTATCTCGAGGTTTCATCTGATGACGATGAAGATAATCAAGCCTTATCAGAACTCAAGAATAAAAACTGTAAAACTGGAGCAAAGGCTGTAAGTGGTTTGAATTGAAATGATATGTATAACATGTTATGTATAGTTACTCTATCCTCTAGGTTGCTTCTTCTCCAATAATCAGCAGTGGCAAATTGTCAAACGATGTAATTTTAATATTTATAGTTCAAAATTAATGTATTTTTTATGTGCTGATCATTTCAGGAAAAAAAAAGAGATAGTTTTATATTTTCTTCTCAATTTTAGGTTTGCAATGAGGCTGTCATCAATTCTGAAGACACTGAGCATGAGGATTCTTGCCTGGGTGGCATTGAGGAGCTACCAACAGAGGATTCTTCTGGTGTTAATGCAGAGGTGAGTTTTTAAGACTCTTAACATTTAAAATATTTTCTTTGAGTCTTTACTAGTATAGTTGAATCTTCATGCAAATTTTAATTTCAACGCACAGGTCACAAACTTTGCTGGAGGGGAGATAAAGAACGAGGCTGTTGCTCGGGCTGACCCGAATCCGCCCATTAAACTGTACACCACCACCATCCTGGGTATAGTTTTCACCTCGGATGAGCTGGCAACATGCTCAATGACGGGATCTACCAGCAATTTCCAGAGGGCGGGAGGTGCAGCTGCAGCTGAGGCTAAGAAGAAGCTCTAGCCTCAAGCTATAAGGGATGATGTTGAGGGTATGTAAACTCTCCCACACAAGTATTTTTTCATTGAACTAGTAAAGCATAATTTTTTCCAAATTATTTTTCACCTGCTTGTTAAAGAGTCTCTTACCAATTCATTCATAATTCATGTAATTAAGTTGATTCAAATTTTCTGTTGACAGCCTACATTTTTAAAACGTATCCCGCGACTAAGGACAACCAAGCCGCGGTAAAGAGCTCCATGAAAACCAAGCTAAACAACGAGGCCTCCAAACTCAAAAGGCGGCAGATGCATGCGGCTCTCGCTGAGGCCCAATCGAGGGCAGCTCAGCTGCAAGCAGCTGGTGGAGCAGCACCTGCCCCAGCACCTGCCGCAGCAGTAGGGCCCGCCGCAGCACTGCAGCCAGAAGCAGCAAGCAGTGGCGCTGCTGCAGCCGCCCCTGCCAGTGCTGCGTCCAGTGCAGCAGCGGTCCCTGAAGAAGCTGCACCCAATGCTGCAGCTACTGCAGCTGCTGGTGCGCCTCCATCTGGTGCCCGCCGTCCAGCTCCCTATCAACCCACACCTGCAGAAGTGCAGAGACTCCAGCAACTGTTAGATGACGCCATTAGCCATTATTTGCTTTTGAAAGAAGGACCAAAGATGGAATGTACCGGCGAGAAGACAGCGAAAGGCATGTGGGACGCCTTGAGAAAGGTCTGTCAGGACACGGTGTGAACACACACGTGGCCCTGTTAGACCAGCTAATCGAAATCACGCTGGATAAAAGCGAACGCATGGAAGACAATGTGCAACGATTCGCCATCGTCGACGCCAAACTGAAGAGCAGCAAGGAGCCGTGTGGAGACAAGGTGATAGCGGTCCTTATGCTGAGGGGCCTATCCAAGGAGGACAGGCCGCTTTCAGATGGCGCTGGAGAACTCGCGGGAAACCTTAACCAGCGAGTTGGTGAAGCAGGAGCTGGTTCAGGACGACTTCAGGACATCCTCGGAGTTTGTAGACTATACCAGTACTTCTAGGACACATCTCTTGCGGGTAAAAGTCTGAACTATTGCACTGTCTTTGTTCAAAATCCACACACTACGCAGCTTTCGAGTGCATTAGGGACCTCCATTTCATTCCGGCGCTACTACAAGCCGCAGATTTTTGATGTTGGGAACTCATATGTACTTGAAGTAAAGGTACTGCAGTCAGTTAGGCCTTATTTCACTGCTAAACTGATTGATTTGTAAGTCCAGTAATAATAACTTCTCCCTTATCCCTTTTTTTTTTTTTTTTTCAATTCGTTTACTGCAGCCTTTATAGTAACATGCTTTGTCAGGTTTATGTTTGTACCTATTCGCTCCAACTATTGTCACAGACTGGAATTACGCAATGAATCTCCATATATTTGCAGGTACAAGATGTAGAAATTCACAGGGGGGTATTTGTGCACAAGGAGGTGTACACTGATGCCTTCAGGACGTTCCTCGAAATTAGGGGCTCCACGGTCCAGGCAGGGGAGGACCATGACAAAGAGTTTTTGTAGGGCTTGGCAGAGATAATATTCACTGCTAATGAGCTCGGCACTTCCACTGTGAAGGGCCAAATGTGCAACGCCCGGAAGAACCTGAACATTACTCCAGAACCTACTGTTTGTGAAAAGAGAGTCAATGCCATTGAAACAAGTGAGGACCATGACAGGGAACTTGTGCAGGGCTTAGCGGAAATCATATTCAAGGCAAATGAGCTAGGCACTGCCACTGTGAAGGGCAAAATGTGCAATGCCCGGAAGAACCTGAACATCACTCTAGAACCGACTCCCTGTGAAAAGAGAGTCAATGCCATTGATTTCATTGTCCACACATCTTTGGAATGCATACGCATTAATTTTGGTTATATACGTCGCGTTCACGATGTGGGGACACTGGGACTGCCCGGCCCGGCTATGGGTGAAGCCGGATTAGGGACAAGTTGTAGTTGTAGTTGTAGTTCTAAACGCGCTGCTCAGCAAGATGCACTTCCGTGCGAGTGAGACAGGTAGTCGGTGTGGAAGAGAGAGGTTCTATGCTTGGACCACGCCGCGCAGCCTGGCGCGCATTTTAAACCGATGTTCGCTACAAAGGGACGGCCAGGAAAAACCATAACAGCGTGTGGGACCTCTCTCTTCCACACCGACTGCCTGTCTCACTCAAACGAAAGTGCATCCTGCTGAGCAGCGCTGCAGGCGGCGCGTTCGGAACTGAAACTTGTACTTAATCCAGCTTCACCTCTCGCTCCCGAGTGTCCCCACCGCCTCTCTCTACATCGTGGTCGCGTTTCACCCCACGGTGAAATACCCATGGTATTTTCTCATGGGCAACGGGACCAATGGGTCATCGTGGGTCGCCATGGGTCATAGGTCAGTTCCCATGGGCTGGCAGACCCATGGATTTATGGCCGCTTTCCCATGGGGATAGATGACCCATGGGTCGCGGTCGGGTCGCTTACCCATGGGCCATCGCCCCATGGGTAATAATAAAATCACCCATGGGAAACAATCCACCATGGGTGAGCACCTTCCCAAGACAAAGCGACTCTGCTGACAGCTTAAGTTCAGAGTCCTGCTCCTGAATCTGCGATGATCGAGAGTAGATGTAAGGGTGAACTTTTCGCGCTACATCCAAAATTGCTACAAGATTTCAAGCCAGATGAAAACATCGCAAGTTATGAGCAACTTTTGAAAATATGTTGGAGACTTAAACGCAGGTGTATCATCGTTTCCCATGTGAAATTATAGTTTCCCATGGGTAGAGCACACCCATGGGTGTCATTACGTTACTTTCCCATGGGTAGAGCACACCCATGGGTGTTACGTCGTAAATTTCCCATGTGTAAATCACACCCATGGGTGGTACGAGGTTAATTTCCCATGGGTGACTCGAAAATTCCCAGTGGGCAGTCACCGGCCCATGGGTCGCCAGCCGTATCCCATGGGTCGCGACCCGTTTCCCATGCGTTCAGGATTTCACCGTGGGCTAAGGATTTAGCTATAGCGGGTCACTCCACCTCAGCAACACGACGAACAATCCTCCAAAAGAACGACGGAGGCATAGCCTCTGTCACGGCCACGATTCAAATCAGCGCGCGCTTCCTAGTGTGAGGGCGCCACCTGTCAGATGACCGTGATAATTAGCATAAATCACTAGCGATTCTGACACCCCAACTTTGTTTTTAGGCATTAGAGATAGTGCTGTAACTTGCAAAAGACCGATGCCCGCGAAATGAAGTCAGAATCGAGACGTGCTGAAGACTTCTCTCGTGGTCGACCGA
>CABIKL010002723.1:0-12098 GCA_902196195.1 Aptinothrips rufus
GACCCCGCCTTGTCTTCCGGGTGGCGAGCCAAAATGGGAATGCCTTCGACTGCGAATAGCTCCGCGATGCAGCGCGGGTTGTCGGCGTGACGAACCTGTGTCCTCCTATTCTTAGCGGTCCGCCACGCCACGCCACGCCACGCCACGCCACGCCACGCCACGCCACGCCACGCCACGCCCAGCGTGAGCTTTGGGCCCTATGGCTGGGCACAAGCCAGCAAGTGAATTCCTCCAAGGTTGGACCGAGTTGCTCTCCGCGCGAGTCTGCGCGGGGCCAATGGCCGGCAACCCCTGGCCTGGCCATACCCTGGCCTACCCGGGCGCAGCGACGCCTCACTCCCCCTCCCCCTCCCCCCTACCTCGCAGCCCTTCCCCGCCGAGCCGGGCGGGGCGGGGTGATTCACGGTGTATTTCGGGGGTCCTCGTTCTCTGTCCAACGTGCTGGGGCACAACGAGCGGGGCGGGGCGCAGCCGAGTCTAGCGGGGCAGACGGTCCGAGCCATAACTCCACCCCACCCCGCCCCACCCCGCCCCGCCCCGCCCTGCCCAGCGTCGCGAGGGGAAGGGGGAGGGGGTGCAGCTCCCACCCAGGGTACCCGGGAGAACCAGGAAGCTGTCAGCGCGCAGGACGCAGAGAGCATACAATGAGTCGCAATGACAGCCCGAGCAGCATGGCTCCATGACATGACAATGAGATGTGTCCGATGTAATGGGCGTCTTATTGGCTATCGCTGCACGGTTTATTTTCGGTCAGGAGCGGGGGTTTTGATCGTTTGTGCCGCGCGCCGCTCACTTGTCACTTCTTGCGTCTGGACTGGACGGGCTTGGTCTCCACAGCACGACGACGACACTTCGTGTATTGTGCGATTCGATTCGGTTCATCAAAACCTCACGCAGCCAGACTCAATAACCAAGGGTTGCAAAATAATTGTCACATTTCGTTTTGAATGTCAATTTGAGTTGAGACATATTAAAAAAAATAACACGATCCGTAGTATTTCTGCCTGTTTTGGGATAGGTTTAAAAATGACCGTTAAAAATATTTTTTTTTTTTTTAAACTCTTGATTTTTGGGTTCGGAACGACGTCACGCGGCAGTGAGTCCTCTCTCTGTCGGGCTCTTGAATGACTCACGCCGCCTCACCTGCCGCGCAGGCGCCTCTCACCCCGTCACCCTGCTCGTCCAGTCTGAAGCCCAATCATGCCGACACTGTATGCTAGAGAGCCTAGAAGGAGAGAGGCGACAACTGTCATGGCGGCAGTACGCCCGGCAGCCGCTGGGATCCAGCTGCGGGGACAGCGCATGCGCGGTGTATTGATTCCTGGGCGCGCGGTGTGGGTACGGGGCAGAGCGGACACAGCTGGATCCCCGGCCCGCTGCTGGCCGGCGTGACAGTTGTCCCGTCTCTCCTTCCAGGCTCTCTACTGTATCCCCGCCGGGGACCAGCAGAGGTTAACGAGCAACCCCAATTAGGACGCCTCGGCCAGGACCCACCTAACCACCTCTGCCGAGTAGAGCAGAGCATATCTCCTCCACCCGGTGTAAAAGACTCGCCTGTAGAGCATGCAAGTCCTGATATTATATGTTTCTTACAAAGCACACTGAAAAATCAAAACCCAGCAAGCCAGATCAAAAGATCTTTATTTTGGAAGTTCTTTTGGTGCCTATGCCCGAATCGCGTTTTCGAAATAAGTATCAAAGTGAACCTTTAAAATTATTATTATTTTATTTATTTGACCTTGTTTTCTGGATTGAGTTGGCCCCTCGGTCGGCCCAGAATATGGGTTTTCGGGTTTCTATGTACGTAGGATCAACTCAACTCCAGTTATTCTGGAAAGACATCAAACATGTTGGATGCTGTAAATTTCAAACAATGAATGTGATCGTGGCCGCCTTAAAATGAATTTGAGCTTGAACTCTCCTTATCGTGGCTATATGCTATCTGCGTTGGATGCCGAATGCGTGTAGCCTGAGCGTAGTGTGGCGCCAGGCAAGAGGGGCTCATCCCCCCCCCCCCACCTCAACCTCCCCTCTCCCGCCTAGGGAACGCTGGAACGCAGGCGGTAGGGTGCAGTGTGAACCCGGATTCCTTCCTAATGAAACAGTGTTCCCACCGGACTGGAGTCTCTGGAGTCCGGAGCCCGGCCGGAGCTGAACAGTCGGACTGGCTGGCGAGCCGCGCGGCGGCGCCGACCTGACCAGACCTGGACCCGTCGGTCTCCTTGATCATCATCATTACGGTCTCAGACTCGAAGAGAGGGGGAACCGTGGAAGGATGAAACTCAGGCTCGAAACCATTAATATCGATCAATATTCAATAAGCCTATCCTCGAGTTTTATGTGGGGCAAAGTTATTATTTTTATTTGAATCTTCCCGCCGGACACTGCTGCTTCGAAGTCTCAAGTTGGTTGGCTTCGGTTTGCTTTTGCGGTACGAACTGCACAACTAGTGCAACATTCAATCAATATTTAGTTTCTGAACGCTGTTTTGCATCACTCTCCTTGAAGTGCAGTGTTCGGTGTTTAGGGGATTGGAGGGGGAGGGGGAGGGGGGTGATCATGCAGGCGCTGCTGTGTCTTCTTCCGTGTCGCCGTCCAAACGAATGGACGCAACAGCTGTGCGGTACAGCTCCTTGCCACTTCATGGGCTGGCCGGGCGGGGCGTCGCGGGGCGGGGCTGGCGCGGCGCGGGGCGTCGGTGCGGGGCGTCGGTGCGGGCACGAGGCGCCTGTACGGCGCGGCGTCTAGCTCGTGAGGTTTTGACGCTTAGAGTCAGTAACTGCGCACTAGGAAGCTGAGGGGGGGGGAGTAGGTTACCCCTCCCCCTCCCTTCCCCCTTTGCCGGAGGATCCCCGGCTGGTGACTAAGCTGGGGGAAAATTACGGCAGAAAGAGGAGAGGACGGAGGCGAGGAGGACGAGAGGAGAGCACCACAAGATAACACAGGACGAGTGCAAATGTATGGGCGGTCGGGAAAGAGCGAGAGAGACACTCGTAAACCAAGCGTAAACACAGTGGCATTGTGTTTGTAACGGCGGCCAGCCCGAGCAGGCGGCCGCGCGGGGCGGGCAGACCGGGCAGGCAGGCAGTCAGGCCAGCTGTTGGGTCCCCCCGCCCCCTCCCCCTCCTACCACCGCCTCCCGGCCGCTAGACTCGTGACGTCAGTGCATGACACATCGCAGCGGCAGCGCCGCCTCGCGGCGGTCGCGGGAAGTAGCCGAGGCTCTCCTGCGGCCGAGCCGGAGCCGAGTCGAGCCGAGCCAAGCCGAGCCGAGCCGAGCCGGCGTACAGCCAGCGCGGCAGATCCAAGCCAAGCCCGAACTCGAACTCAGTCGCTGTCTGTGACTGCCTCTGTGAAGTACAAGCCGTTTGACCGCTGCGTCGCCCGTTTCTAGTCCCGGATCGGATCGGTGAGGGTCGGTCCCCCGCTATTGCAGGCCCTCACATGACGTCCCGCGCCGGACGTCCCCCGCGGTCTCCCGACGACGTGTCGTCTGTCCTGAGGATGCAGTGAAAGTGTCGAGCATGAGTGGCGAAGTGTGTTGAAGTATGAGCCAGTGAGGTGCAGTGCAGTGAAGTTCTCGTCGCCCGTTGTGGATTACCAGCACTCTACTGTGGAGCCCGGCCGGAGGATGAGGAAGGGGGCACCCTGCTTAGTGCTTCAGTTCGTGCCCGTGCCCTCGTGGAATGGTAGGTTCCTCTAGCCCGGCTACTGTAGCGGGAGGTACACGTCGATCCAGGCGCGCCGTCTGGATTGGATCGGGACTGTAAACACGGGCCTGCCGTGAGTCATCTCATCGCCAATGGGCGGCCAGGACGCGGCTTGGATAGATTGGGCCGGTACTCGAGCCGACACCTTACGCTCCACCTCAGCGACTAGGTGTACCCGTAGCTATGCACGGCAGGGCAGGGCAGGGCAGGGCAGGGCAGGCGAGCTAGATCAAGTCCCTTGACGAGGGCTGGTGCTAGTACCGTGGACCTCAGCTCCTTCAGGCCTCTCTGCCTCGTCGTGGACGCGAAGAAGGGGCGTGGCGAGGAGAGAGGGGAAGGGGGGGGGGATGCAGTGGCTACACCTCGCCGCCGCCCATGGCTCGGCTGCTTTCACCTCACCTCGCAGCCGTGATAGGCGGCAGCCGCGGCAGCTCCAGCCAGCTCCCCGTCAGACACTGGAGGGGAGAGAGTCGGCCTGGTCACGGGACCGGGGACCGGGGACCCCCTGTTGCTCTGCGTCAGTGCTCACCTCACTCACTCCACGCGGGCGGACATTAATTATTAGCCAGCTATTAAAGTTCGCACCGGCTGGGTATGCAGGGCAGCGCGCTGCACCGCACGTCACGCCAACACCTGTGGAGTGCACTCTGCCTGCCCTGCCCTGCCCTGCCCTGCCTCCCCCTCGTCCCCCCTACCCCCCCTCCCCCGCAGTTGCGTCCATGCGTCGCCTCTGGCTCGTCCAACGACTCTGTAAGAAAACTCAGTCACTTGACGAATATGCTGCATGGCATTTTCATCTGGCCGAACACTCCCCGCCGCACTTTGATAAGCTCCTATCCATTTCAGGTGTACCCCAGAGCCATTATCAGCTTATAAGAATGCTTTGAGCTTGACGATACACTTCTGTGATGGGTACACTGAAAATACGCATTTGAAAAGTGTAACTTCTGGCACTATCCTTTTCAAAAGTGCTAGTGCTAGTGCTACACTTTTGTTTCTCCAGCGAAATGACGTCAAATAGCCCAAAGGTAACACGCTAGACTGCGTCACCTAGCGGCTAGTATGCTAGTGTGACGCCTCAGTTTGATTTTTAACAAAATAATAATTCAAATTCGCCACGGGATTGCCATCGCGATGACGACTGCAACTGCGACAGTGAAAGGACCAGCGCGCTGTCGGCTTGCACCGCGGCTCAGGTGGCCCTGCGAAGGGAAAGGGCAGATCACCGTGAGCTGGTCGCTCCAGACTCCAGCGGCCGGCTCCAGTAGAGAGCCTATAAGGAGAGAGGCGACAACTGGCATGGCTGTCAGGCCTGACAGCTGCTGGAAGCTTGGGACAGTGCATGCGCAGTGCGCCACTGTGGCGTGCGGACACAGCTGGATCTCAGACCTGCCGCTGCAGCCATGACTGTTGTCGACTCTCTCACCCTCCAGGCTCTCTAGGCCCCGTCTCTCGGCTCCAGCCTCTCCAGCCAGCCAGCCAGCCCCGGGGCGGGCGAGCGAGCGCCGGGTGAATGGTCTCTACAGCCTGGCTCCAGAGCAGGAGCGAGGCCGCCAGGGCAGGGTTGCACCGGCCGCAGGGTACAGTGCAGCTGCTGGAGCTGGAGCCTGGCTGGAGAGGCTGGAGCCTGGCTGGAGCGAGCACGGGCAGCCGCAAGGGAGCGAGTATTTGGGTCGGACTGTACCTGCCGTCTGGCAAGGCCGTCCGAGGTTGGCTGCCTGCTTGTCGGTCTGAGTGTGGCGGTGTCTGTTCGCCCGGGCTGCTGTTGTGGTGTGGCGGGGCGCGGTGCGGTGCGGCGGGGCGGGGCGGGGACGGGCCCGCAGCAGGCTGTGCGCCACGCCACGCCACGCCACGCCAGCCCCGCCCCACCTCTTCACGCCACGCCACGCCGAGACGCCAAGCGCTGGAGTCAGTGAGTAAGCGGTCAGCTATTCAAGTGTAAGGAGGAACCCGTTCTCTCTGGGCTGGGACCATTCATAAGCGATGTGCCGGGAGAAGGGAGCAGAACATCTCTCTCTCTGTCTGCAGCCACCTGACATCTTCAGTCGGTTTGAAGTCCATGTCACTGCCTCGAGCATACCCTCCTATTCGTAAAGCTAGTGAGGGTGGCGAGAGCTGGGGAGACAGGACAGCCGGCTGGAGCCGTGGCTGGAGCCATGGCTGGAGCCCGCCATGCAGGTAGAGGTGTGGGGTTGCCGTGATGTGAGAAGCGCATGCCAAAGCTATGACCTGGCCCGCCACGCCCCGCCCCGCCACGCCACGCCACGCAGCGGCTGGAGCCAGCTCAGCGTGTTTTAGCGGGGGGAGGGAAGAGGCACTGCGAGGCTGCTGCTGCTGCTGCTGCTGTTTGTAGTTTCGCAACGGGGAGAGGGCGCGCCGTGTGATGATGCCGTTGCGTTTTGCGAGAGCGTGGGCGTTTCGACACGATTTGAACGAGTCAATGACCGCTGCAGGAGGCCAGCCTGTAGGCCGTCCAAGCCGCCGTGCAGCAGCTCTCGTCTCGGCCCCGAGCCCCACTTGCTGGGCTGCCGATTAGAGCTGGGGAGGGCGATTTGCCTCGCGACGAGCCTCGCGACGAGCCTCGCGACGAGCCTCGCGACGAGCCTCGCGAGAACAGAGCGGCGAGCTTTCTCTAGCGTGCCTCGCTTACGGACGGCCCCTGCCGCCCGGTCCTCAAGTACTGGCCCGGCTCGCTCCGCTTCCCGTCTCGGATCCGTCCCTTCTCTTATCGGACCAGCAGGTGCTGGCGTTCTGAGAACGGGGTGCTTCCAGGAAGGGGCAGCTGCGTGCACTCGGTCGCCCCGCCTCCCCTCCCCGCCCCGCCCCGCCATGCCCCGCCCAAGGCTACCCCGCTAGTCACGGACACCCCCGGTGACTCACACAATACTGCGGGTCATGGAGCTCGACGGTGTAGTATAGTCAGTGACTCGGGGTGTGAGGATGATTTTAGTGCTTCACGCTACGCCACGCCACGCTCCGCCCCGCCCCTCCAGCATCTGTTGCTGAAGCAAGGCAGTGATGTCACGATAATACTTCCGGTGTGACTGAGCCGGACTGATCCGACTCGACGGGGAGTAATGAAAAACGTCAACCGTTTTGAATCTTAATGGATAAGTTTGACTGCACTGTAGACCCAATCAGTCCTCATGGTTTGAAAAACATTTTTGCGGAGTCGATGGCTTGTATCATCAAAGGCGGTTTTCTTGTGTCATTTTACTTTTACCGCGCGCTACATTAGTTAGGCTCCAGCTATAATAGGCTACAGCTCCAGCCACTCCACTCAGTAAAAAGAAAATTTACAGTGTGTAAGGTGCAAATCAGGTTCTCTACAGAAATTTGCTCAGAAAGCGAGCTATCTCAATCTGCTGTGCTCCTATTTCTGTTCAGAATCTGAGTTGGCTGTCGTACATTCTAAATTTCGTTCTTACTGAGCAGCCGGGCCGGCGTGACGAAACACCCTGTGTTCGCCGTGCCGTGTGAGTCATCCCTTTGTGAGACCGCCCCGCCCCGCCCCGGCCCGCCCCGCCCAGGGCTTAGTGTCCTGCCAGGTGTCTGTCCCCGGGGCGGCCTCTCCCCGCCCCGCCCCTCCACGCCACGCCACGCCCCGGCATCTAATCGGGATCCCAATCCTATCGGGACGGAACGGGGAGCCTGCAGCTCGCTGCAGCTGCTCTCGGCTGATCACCGTCATTCTCGTTTCTGTCAGCTTCTGACGGCGGCTGCATACTTTACGTGAATGGTGGTGGTCGCCTGCCTATTCACGCTCTATTCATCACGCTTTTGTCAGCGCGCGGTCAGGAGTTGGGGCGGAGCATGGGTGGGGTGGGGTGAGGCTGGCGGAAAAGGGAGGGGGGGGGGGCAAGGTCATTGCGTGGCAGGCCTATCTACAGCGGAGGCGACCCTGAGATGATGAGTGATACAGGCGGATCCAGGGCTTCCTGCTGATGGCCCCTCAAAAACGAACTCTCTATTTCAAGCATCCCCCTTAGGAGGCCGTGGGGGGGGGGGGGGGGGGGGGTTCCCTAGTATTGTCACCGCCCCAGTCAGTCTGCTGACATGCGGGGAAGGTGAGCGGTATGATGAGCCAAGACGTCTCAGGTCTCTGACCTTGTTATTATTTCATGTTAGTGATGAGCTTGCCCATACATGTGCGCATTTCGCAGTGCATTGGCAGTGCAACGGTACTGCATTACTACAGCAGTCGTCTGGTATTACATCTCGCTGGCGACGCTTTGAATAGGATTGTCGAAGCAGAGCAACGAGCAGAGCAAGGTGCTGATTCGCGGGAAGTGGGGCGGGTTGGGGCGAGGCTAGGCGAGGCGGGTGTCGCACAGTGTCCCACGTCCACGTGCGAGCCGAGCCGAGCCGAGCCGAGCCGAGCCGAGCCGAGCCGAGCCGAGCCGAGCCGAGCTGCGGCTCATGTCATGTCGCACAGCGCGCATCCCCTTCACATGCACCGCTAAAAATCATTCATCTTATTCTTGCTGTAATTTTAATCTGTACTTTTACTCGTACAAACCTCTATAAATTTTAGTAAACTTAACAGTCTAAAGACTGGCAAAGTCCTGCTCTACCACGGAGCGCGGTCCACTAGCGTTTATACCGATATGTTGGTTAAAACACCCTCCACACTTCGTACAGCGCATTCCATACTGAGGCCCACGTCTTGTCGCTGTTCTATTTCCTCCTTGCCTTGTCTCTGGAGAGACTCCAGAGGAGAGAGTTCCTCGTCACGTGACTGGCTGACCTCTGCTCTTTCCTGTGACGGGACTCCGGCGGGACTCCCTGCCGTGTGACGTCCCCGCGGCTGACGTCCTGAGAGGCACTGCGGGCAGGCGCCGTAGCAGGCCGCCCCGCCGGCCGCGCGGTGTGACGTGGCGGGGCGTGGCGGGGCGTGGCGGGGAGAGACTACGTACGTCAAGTCCTGCCGACTGATACAATCAGTGCTGCAGTGCCGCGCGTGCGCCGTGGTCTTGAAAATAATAATAAATGATGTCACCACGGTGTATGTTGATTATCCCCGAGAGTATCCCGCGATGTCACACCTTTATATTTATAACCCTTTGCGCATCGGGTTGCTCGGCGATCTGTGGTGATGCTGAGCCCTAGGTCAGGTCAGAATATCAGATGGGTTAGGTTAGGTTAGGATCGAACAGGTTTGGTTAGGATCAGATAGCTGTGTTAGTATAGGATCGAACAGGTTTGATCAGGATCCGATAGGCGAGGTTAGTAACCGATGGGTTCCGTTCAAAGAAGGCGAGGACATTTTAATGTGCCTTCTCCCTCTCTCTTGAACTCGCCCGTGTTATGAATGGCGCGGCGGGGCGGGGCGGGGCGGGGCGGGGCGGCCGGAACTGAGCTGCATGCTCCGCTGCCGGGCCCAGCCACCGGAACCAAGCCTTGTCCCGCTCCAGCCGCCTGACGACCAGACCCTCCAGGAGCTTCATTCACAACCAACTCGGTGTGGGGAGCCTGGCAGGGAGAGAGTCGCCATCTCCTCGTGACGTGACGTCTGCACCCATTGGCCAGGGCCGAGTAGACGAGACCGAGCCGGGTCGAGCTGGAGTCCGAACTCCCGCGCACTAAAACCAAAACCTGGAATCACCCCCTGGAATAGCCTACAGGACTGTGTGCGGCCCTTGGTCTGTCGCCGCCCAGTCCCGTGCCGGTGCTGCGTCTCTCCCTCGCAGTCTCTCTAGCCGAGGCGGCGGCTCGGTCGGAGCGGCGAGCACACCGCGAGGAAGACGACGTGCCCTGCCCTGCCTCATTTAGAGCGACTTCCGTCCGGTTGGCTCCCGACGCGATGCGATGCGATGATAATGGAGGTGACGCGGTGCGGATGACGGCGACCTGGATCTACTCCTGGAACCCCCCTGCCTGCCTGTGCAGACCAGACCGCCACAGAAAGACCAAAATCCAGAATCTGGGGCAACTAAACCAAGGGTAAAATAAAAATGTTTTTGGAGGTGATTTTGTTACCTGTTCTAGAACGCGTTTCGAAGCTTCCTGATCAGTTTGCAACAGGTCTAAAAATTAACTCAAATTTTTATTTTATCCTTCGTTTCTGGGTTGAGTTGTCCCAGATTCTGTGCAGAGCAGAGCTGGAAGAACCGTCGCTGCTCCACGATGCTGTGCTCCCCTCCGCTCGCTCGGCGCGGCTCGGCCCGGCTCGGCCCAGCAGGGATAGGCTGCTTGCTAGGTCCGGTCTGGTGGTCACGGGCGGACATTCTTATGTTCGGGAGTTAGCGACGAGCGACGACAGACTGTGCCTCCTCGCGGCGAACACCTCAGAATCTGTCGTGGCGGAGGTCACGAGCGTGAGAACCGAGCAGCGCTCCTCTCCGCCACGCCCCAGCCCACCCCTCCCCTCCCCGCCACGCCACGCCACGCCACGCCACGCCACGCCACGCCACGCCACGCAGTGCAGGTCGTGGCGATAGCGAGTCGTTACTGCGCACGCCAAGTTACGATGTGTCCGCCGCTGTTATATGGCCATTCAGCGTCGCCGTTTACGATGGCGCTGACGTTTGCTATCTGCGGAGCGTGTGCGTGATTGAAAGTGATTTTTAACCCCGCAGAATTTTGACCTTAAACGTGCCAAAGTGTGTTCGTTTCAAATTGTTAACGCTTTTCAGTAGTTCTGTTTGAAGCTGTCATTCACATAAAACATGGCTTGTGATAAAAACAAATTAATGTTGAGCTTGCAAATCGAGTGCATTTAAATTCAAAAAAATTCATGAACTTTAATCGGGGTTAAACGGGCAACCGAGTGTGTCGTTTGTGAAATGTGATAACCTTGGTATAATACTTTCAAATATATTGAAGATAAAACCCGAAATGTCCTTGATTTTTACTTGCGTTTCCGGTCAAAATCAGACGAAATTCACTCAAATCCTAGTAGTGTACACACAGGAAAACCCAAACCCAGAATCTGGGGCAACTCAACCCAGAAACCAAGGCCCAAAAAAAATAAAAAATTTGGAGGTGATTTTGAGACTTGTTATAAAACGCGTTTCGAAGCATCCTTATCATTTTGCAACAGGTCTCAAAATCGACTCAATTTTTTTTATTTTTTTTTACCCTTAGTTTCTGGGTTGAGTTGCCCCAGATTCTGGGTTTGGTTTTTTCTGTGCACTGAAATTAAAGCGTATTCCCCCCTGTGACAAACATGACGCATTGCAAGAGGGGACTGAATGCTGTCCAGGTGTGTAGTTTAGCTGGCTCGCTGTGCTGACGGCAGGTGGTGTGCTGTGCTTGCAGGCGGCCACAGGGAGTTCCACCGGCGGCACCGGGAGCTGTGCGAGGACGCGCTGCTCACCGCGGAGCGGCCGGACAGCCCGCCCTTGGACATCGACTCGGCGCCGCCCTCGCGCCTCCTGCCGCACCTGTTCCTCGGCAACGCGCGGGACGCGTCGCTCCGCAACCTGCGGCTGCTGGGCGCCGACTGGGTGCTGAGCGTCACCTCGGCGCCGCCCGGCGTCTCGGACGACGCCTACCGCGCGGCCGGCGTCCGGCACCGCACCCTGCTCGCCCGGGACTGCTCGCAGCAGAGCCTGCGCGCGCACTTCCAGGACGCCTTCACCTTCATTGGTTAGTAGACAAACTATTCAAAATTCCCTCAGGGAAAAACCACCACAAATTTTCTCTTCAATGTTTTAATTTAATTTCACAGAAGTTTCAAAAAGCGGTTTAACTGTGGCTGTAGGGTAGGGACATAGATAAGTTCGTAGGGAATTTTTGGTCGTTTCTGTAATTTTTGCGCATTTTATTTCTATCCCGGTCAGTTGGATTGTCTTGTTTCCGTCTTTTGTGGTCGCGGCAGTGCCAGCAGGACGTCGTCAGAATAGGTTTACGAGCCGAGTTGGGCCCTGGGCGCGCATTGCATTGTGGGTGTCGGTTACCGCCCTCTTCCCATATAATCTGGTTTAGGGCCGCTTCCCCTCTGGGGGCCGTGATAGCTGCTTCCGGTATGTGTGAGTCTGCCCCTCCTGCGCTGACACGGGAGAGTCAAGTTTCGCGTGGCGGGGCGTGGCGGGGCGGGGCGGGGCGTCCGCCTTGTGGTGCTT
The DNA here is from genome assembly GCA_902196195.1 of Aptinothrips rufus. Lineage (NCBI taxonomy): Eukaryota > Metazoa > Arthropoda > Insecta > Thysanoptera > Thripidae > Aptinothrips > Aptinothrips rufus. The sequence continues at coordinate 11,777 of CABIKL010002723.1, forward strand.
CCGAAAGCTGTCCAGGAGGAAGATTGCAGCAGACAAGGTGGGGTGGGGTGTCCTGTCCTATTCCTAGGCCCAGACGAAGAAACGAGAACTGCGCTGTGCAGGGCTCGTGGAGATCGGCAGAGAGAGGGAGAGAGTCGTTTCGTAACGGCTTGCGCAAACCTGGCAGCGCGGAGCTACGAGTCTGGCCTGCCTGGCTTGTAGCCTGGCCTCTGCCTGCCTGGAGCAGCCACCCGCTCTGTCGCCTCCAGCGCTGTGTAGGACAAGCTTAGTCCGTCGTAGGCCTGGAGTAGAGAGCCTGGAAGGAGAGAGGCGACAACTGTCA
>CABIKL010002724.1:0-12096 GCA_902196195.1 Aptinothrips rufus
ATTCATTTATAATCATATGTATTCACTTGTGAATATATTCGGTGTACACAATTTTCCGGAGTGGCGGACCCCTCGGTTCAATCGCACTGTCTGCGTCGATAATCCGCGCGCCAAGGCAACTCACACACTCTGCTCTACGAGATCTCCACGCCACCACATCACTCAGTCGCTATCAAAGACACAATGACACGACAAACACACATCCTCTACTCGCGTTCCAAGGTCAGATCTTCGCTTCAATTATTGCCCCCCATGATTGGTGAGTCTGACGCCCGCGGAAGCGAGCAGACAGACAGACGCCTTTGGGAACACCTCGGATTAACTAGGATGATGTTGGGTGGAAAGAACCACGGGATAAGGAAAACGATGCTCCTTCAGTGCCAGTACCCGAACCCGTGACGTCAAAGTCAATGGGCGATTCGATCAAGAAATCCTTAATCATAAAATGAACCCGCCGGGTTCTAATCTACGCCCGGCTCCAAAGGAGCTTTTTCTAAGTCTACACGTTTTTTGCCCGATCAGACCCTACACGGCGAGTCCCGTCCCGTCCCGTCCCCCAGGATTCATTAGCACCCCCGAGGTTACTAACTCATGCCATGCCAGCACCACGTCCCACGAGTTAGACTCGCACCTCTCCACATGAGAGATAAGTCGCCTAGTCAGCGACTGGTGGCGTACAGAGATTACCAGCGTTAGGACTCGTCTATAATCACAAGCCACCCGACTTACTGGTGGTGTCTGATGAAATTCAGAGCTACACGCAGCGTTTCCACTCGACTGCAAGGCACTGCCCTGCCCAACCAGCCCCACCCTGCCCTGAGCAGGTTTATAACGTCCAGCTCATCTCAGAGCCTACCTCACGCCACGCCACTCCACTCCAGATGAATCATGAGCCCGTCAAGCGCGATGTGGCGGGGCATGGCGGGGCGTGGCGTCGAAGCCGCAGACAGGTTGGCAACCATGATCAGAGTATTGTTGTGTTGGTGCGCCCGGCCCGGCCCAGCACGGCCCAGCCCGGCCCGGCGGTCACAAGAAGGTCGACACCTAGATGCGCCGCGCAGCGCCCGGCAGCGCCGCACTGCTCCGGCGTCACTAGACTAGAGTCGCCATCCGACCGTACTAGACTGGCCCGGCGCCGACTTCTGACCTCCAGTGACGAAAGCCGCTGTCTTTCTCACTCCCTCTTCAACTTCAAAATCGAAGGCGGGAAATGATTTGTCAATTTTAAACGTGCGGAAACGAAATCTATCCTCTAGTTCTGTCCTCATTCCTCTGAATTGGTTTGTTCCTGCTCGCTGAGGTGGAGTGCTAACGGAAGCACGCACTGGAGACCGGCTGCTGCCAGCCTGGTCTGGCTGCAGGCTGCCAGCCCGGCAGCGGGCGGGCGGACTGAAGCGGGCGGAGCATTATTCAATGTGCTACTTTTCACTTTCGCGCAATTATCAGTGCGCGCCGAGCGGCCTGCAAACAAAAGCACGGCCACAACCAGCGGTGACTCACTTGCTACCCTGAGGAGGGTTTTTTGACAAGAAATAAACATCGAAAATTTCCGACTTATTGCAATTTACATCAATTTATTACAAACTACCAACAAAGAACAGTAAAACAATTCCGATCGGTTTATAAGAGTACAAGATTTATAAATTATCGAATTATTGCGGTACGCCCACGTTCACATGAACTATCGACAATTGAATAAAATCGAAAACTACCCATTGGAGCCTGCGTAGGAGGCCGCTCGCGGGGCGCGCGGTGTCGGTCGACGCCTCCCCCGCCCCGACCGCCGGCCAGCCAGCCAGCCAGCCAGCCAGCCAGTCAGCCGGCCAGCCAGCCAGCCAGCCAGCCAGTCGCTTCGCATGAGCTGATCGGGGTCGCTATTGTTCACTGCTCTTCTCTGGGCCGGGCCGGGCCGGGCTGTGCGGCGTGGCGCTGCTCCGCTGCTGTGTGTCCAGTCCAGATGGATCTGCGATAGCGTCTCCTCTCTCCTCCTCTCGATACATATCAGGTGTTTTTCCACGGACCATGCCGGGGAGTATTTCCCCTGCGGCCAGCAGAGCCGGCAGCGGCACACACTTGAAGACGACTTTACAGCCTGATTGGCAAAACAACTCCAATTGTACTTTACAAACGTTCGAAGCAGGTGCGGGAATGAAACGCACAGGAAAACCAAAACCTAGGACCAACGGCAACCTAAACCAGAGACCAAGAGATTTTTAAAAAAAATTGCGGAAGTCATTTAGGGACATATTCTAAAACGCATTTCGTAGCTTCCAGCTTCCTGGTTATTATTAAATAGGTCTCAACATAACCTCCAAAAATAGATTTTCTACCCTCGGTTTCTGAGTTAAAATTGTCCCAGTATTGTTTATATTATTTTTTTGTGTGTGTGTGTGTGGGGCTGAGGAGCTCAGCCAGTCAACTCCGGTGCAGCTCGTGGTCAGTGAGATCGCCTACTCACCGAGCGGTCTTGTGAAAGTCCTGTCCATACCATAGAATTGCTCGAGTTAAATCCGATAGGAAATGCAAATCGTAACTACCAATGTCAATTTTAAAAGCGGCTCGCTCGGCATATTCATGGCTAGGTGTGGACTATTGCACAGGTGCTGAACGAAACCAAACCGGCTGAACCGGCTTATTGCACCAACCAGAGGCGCGGCTTGGACGTACGATCAAGACAAGCCTGTCACACAAAGGCAGAAATAGAACAGGCCCAATGTAACAACACGAACCCGTTCGAATCGCAGTAAAGCAAGCCTCCGATGGCTTCATTTCTCTGACGGTGCCGTCAAACTTGACTTGGTTCCACGCATTCAACGGGAAAGTCACTGCATACGTATATGAATACTACCGCCCCACCATGCGGCCCCGAGCCGAGTGCGAGATTGGGATTTTGAATAATGTGCATTCAGCCGACGTGTAGACTGCTCGCCAACAGAAATACGTGTGCAAACATCCATCGGACAGAGCGCCGCGCCGCGAGGTGACGCAACCCTACCTCTCGCCATCAGCTGGACTGCGGTGTGATCCACAGGGCCGTGGGGACCGACCATACAGTCACGCACTTCGCCGACTGCTGACCCCGCATTGACGACGGGATATAGCGTCATGAAGTTTGAAATAAATGAGCAAAACAAAGCATCAAATCGCATTTGCGGGAGTTCTCGCAAACGCGGGTAAGCAGCCTGCAAGGCGAGCGGAGCGCTTACAGCGACTGTATCCACTCTCTGGCCTACATCACATCGGAGCTAAATGCCAGAGCATCGGAGAACGCCCCGGCCCGGAGCCGCCCGGAGCCCAGCGGAGCAGCGCGGAGTGAAGCCGAGGAGGGACCTGAAGATTATTTTAATTGAGTATATACTCACCGTGATGCTCAGCGTCGCTCGTGCGAACCTTAAGCGTCCCTAATGGAGGTCTAATTAAGTACCAGCCCCCATCTTTAGGGGTCCGTCCATGAGCTACGTTGCCATCTCCTTGACATATTGACGAGTGCTTGCACTTAGAGGCTTACCACATCGTCTCCGGCACATGCCCTATCTTAGGGGGCCATCCAGTAGATACGTGGATGTTCCCTTTGAAAAGCTTGAAGAACAGACTTCTTGACAAAATTATGTTTTTGGTATGAGTCTCAGGTTTGGCGGGACCAGTGTTTCAAGGCCTGCGCCTCTAATCATCAATTAACAAGGAACAATTCAAAAATCAATGTGTGTATATTTCAGTCTATGAACAAATAAACTCACATAGCAAACCAATGATACAGGAGCAGATTCAGAACAGCCACTACTAAGTAAACGGTAAACAAATGCATGGCGTTAATTCAGTGCTACTTCAAATTGACATTAGGAAAACAATCTCCCTATTTTGAATACACTGCTAATTCGATGACAATTAAACAGCTTAAAACAAAGGAGAAGCGAAACATTTTTACAAGTATACATAGTTTGATCTATCAAGTTCTGATCCTGTTATAAATTTCGTTTTAATTTTTTTATCACATAATATCGAATGTAGTCAGAAATTACATTTCGGCTGCCGTACTTCTTTAATTGAACTATCCAATCATCTAAGCATCTTTAAAATCAAGCAACTTGATGTCATTATGCACTTTTATCATCAGGTTTCTCTACAAAATTACTGTAAAAACCAATATAAACCTACAAACACGATAGAAGTACGACCGCGAAAGCTCAGGCGAAAACACTACACAAAGAATTGGAGTAGCTCTCAGCATGGGCGCACAGTGATGTACACAATAAATAATAAATAGTATCCACGGCTGGCGCAGCACACAAACTAGTGCCGGCTCACCACGTGAGAGATCGCCTTTATTTGATCTAGGGGGCGGGGGACCGTCCCTGTTGTGACGAATACTGATGAAGACAGGCGCACATGAAAGGGGTCGAAGTTGTACAAAATCTTATCTATGACTTGAGCTTCCACCAGCGGTGAGGCAAAAGTGATACGCCCTCTTTCCCCAACGACAAGTAATTACGGGACGGTCCCTTGCACAATCGTGAATTAAAATGACTTCCTTGATCATGAAAGAGGTTTCTCCAAGCAATGTGCATCACGATTGTACGAGAACTAGGCAAGCTCGTTCTCCAGCCAATATCACAGATTCGACATAAAAATAACAAAAGTTACGTAAAGCTCCTTAGTCAATTCTTTCTCTTGCCATCCTTGCACCCACCTTAGTACATCACTTGAATAAATATTTAATGGGCTGCGAAGCAGAACGGTGGATATCATTTTAATTTCTGCTGAATTACAGATCAAAACAACAAAAAACTATTCATGACACATCCCATACTTGTAGGAGTAACGCCTAGCGTTCACCCACATTACAATGAAAGAAGCAGCGCGAAGCATAATCTTCGACCAGTCCAGTTTCGCATTGCCTCTTCCAAAGACCATAACACATGAGTAATAGACATTTGCAAGAAAATAAACCCCTACCTACATTCATATATACACAATACCCCATAATAGAATATAAAAATATGTACAGGACTGACAGAAGTAAACAAAAGAGCCCCCACTACACAAAAGTAACAAAAAACAGCCAATCGGTCGGGAACAAATCAGAACCACTGAAACACTTCTTTTGGTAGTGATATATCACTGCCTACACCAACAGTTTATAAATAACATTATTATTTTTTGTCCACGACCTGGTGGCTGAAACACAACACAAAGGACAGCTTCTCCTTGCTTTCTAAGAAAACAAGAGCAGTCCTGAGTGCTGATGGGAAAATAGAACCTATTGAAGTGCGTCGCCAACACTACTGTATGAAAATAATTTATACAACTTTGTACAGTTCAACTTATCCTCTGACGAGAATTTCGAAAATTGACCCAGACTTCAAAGCTTCACACATAAAGTAAAGACTTGGCTACTGAACATGAGAAGTATACATTCGCTTCAAGACAGTCTTTCGTTTCCTAGTAACATCCAGGGCCTCCCTTAAATTTCATGCATTATCTATGATCACACACATTTCAAAACCGGGGGCAAACAAACAAGCATACAAACATTTACGGCTTATGTGCAATGCCTTTAAAAGAATGTCAAAATTTGGTACAAAGAGAAAAATATAACAAAAATTTTCGAGATTTGACTTATGAAGTTTGATATTGAAGCAACTGATGATGATTCGTTTCGAGAGAAGGAGCTGATGCTCACGACAAGTTATGCGCCCAGCACGAGGCGGTCAGCGTGAGGTCAATGGATGCGTCGTGGCGAGTCAACTGTCAGGTCAAGGATACTGCTGGGCAGGTGACGTCCCGGTCATGTGGTCAGTAGCAGCACAGTACAGTCATCCGAGTAACATCTTGACTTGAGCCTAGGCTGCGGTCTTATTTCATATCATTACATCTGTGAGACTCAATGGGGAAAAATAATAACTAAAGAACCGCAGACGATTTTCTGATTTAAGAAAGAGAGACGCTACAGAAACGGACAGCGGCCCGGGGGAACAGCTTTTCACTATCCCAGATGATCTGCAGAAAAATAAAAAGACCCCGTCGTCTGAGTCAGCTGCATCGTCATGTCCGTCTGGGAACTCGGTGTTCTGGTCAACAATGCTCAGGTTTTCTTGCTTCTGCGAGCAGTCACCGCCAAGCCACCTTCCATGCCGTGGCAACCTCGCCCCGCCAAGCCACGCCACAAAACGCCACTCCACGCCACGCCGCGCCCGGCCCGGCTCGGGATAAACGACTTGAGATAAGAATATGGGTCGGAGAGCCGGTGCTTGCTCCACCGTCATGATATCTAGTTTCTGTGTCAAACACAGCTTACAGTGAGCGCTACAATGTGGACACGCTAACATCAATTCAATTATCCACGAATGTAATTAATTAGCTTGATTAAATTAAACAATTTCGCTTGTTTACAATTAGCAAACAAAAGTGCAGGATTTAGTTCTCAATTGTTTACTTTTTTTTTTTAAATTAAATAGTATTTTTCACGACCAATGTTTCGTTTTTCCGATCTTTTCTACACTCCATATTTGAACAGGGTAAGATTTGACAGGCACGGAGAATGGCTGTGGGTTAGACGGTTTCGAAACGAATGGGACGCTCTGTTTCAAAGCCGTTGAGTACCCTGTCAGTCAGCAGTAGATCCCGTCCTGTCTTTGTCGACAAAAGTGAAACGTCAGCTATCCTCCCTCGAATCAGTAATTCTTCGTTATTGTAATGTTCGTCGTCAGCAGCGTATAAAGTCAGTTTTCAGAAGTAGATTGTTCAAAAAAATTTCTTTTAAAAAATTTAATAGAATGAAATTTCGAAAAAAAAAATCAATGAAAATCAAATTACCAAGGAGTAAATAGCGGCATCGGAGGAAGAGGCTTATTAAATATTCCACAGGTAATCCAATGATTGAGGACACAACACTGAAGCACTGCACATAATCCAGGAGAATGTTTCAGCACTAGCGCACATTCACTCACAAGTGATCGAGACACGCCACAAGCTCTCGCTCGCTCTCTCTCGCTACCATACACACACTCGCTCTCTCTTTCTCTCTCGGATTCTCTCGCCTTGACAGTCTCTCTCACGCGCACTGTACACTTCACTGCTTGCAGTCCGTGGCCTCCGCCACCTCGGCGGACGAGGCCGGGGAGGAGGACCTCGCCGGGGTAGAGAAGAACTTTATCTCGATATCTCGATGGCCGTTGTGCGAAGTGACGATCTCTGAGGACACTTCCAGCGCCTGGTGGGATGGCGGGGACCGCCGGTCGCTCTCCTGCGAGTCACTGCTCTCCGAGTTCTTCCTGGACGGCGAGGGTTCGCTCCAGCTGCGCCGGAGCAGCAGGTCCCTCGTGCGGCTCATCTCCATGAAGAGCGGGAAGCTGGGCGATGGTGCGGGGGTGGACGCGGGCGTGCCGCTGGGTGTGCCGGTCGGCGTGCCCAGCGGCGTGCTCAGGGGCGTGCCCAGAGGCGTGCCGAGGGGTGGCGTCAGGAAGGGGGAGTAGCAGTTCTGATCCACGTCCCAGATGAGGCCGGCCGGGTCGCAGTACCGGCACTGGCACACCAAGGGGCCGTCATCCTCGTGCTCGTGTTCCTTCACGTCGTCGAAGTCGTGGTGCAGCTTGGGCTCGTCGGCGGGCGGCTCCTCCGGGCGGGGCGGCCTCTCGATGCTCTTGAGGGACACGGTGGGGACGGGCTGGGTGGGGGCCTGCAGGGCCGGCGGCTTGCGGTCCTTCTTGCGCCGCTTGCGTGGCTTGATGATCCTGGGCAGGCTGTTCTCCGAGTGCCCCGAGCTCTCGTCGCTGGCAACGCTCAGACTGTCACTGCATCCATGCTGCTGCTTGGCCTGCCCGCCAGGTGGGCCGGGGCCCCCCATGGGGACGTGACCGTGCCCCGCGGGGCCCACGCCGTGCCCCACGCCGTGCCCCACGCGCACGAGGTCCCCGCCCCGATACGAGCGTGACACGGGGCCCATGGGGTTGAGGCCCATAGGGGCTGCCTTTCCGCCGGGTGCCGGGTGACAGCCATTCTTGCGGTTGTTGTTATTATTGTTGTTGTTGTATCGGCCGGCGAGGATGAGCGGTGCGCCCTGGGTATGGATGGCTAGCCTCGACAGCGGAGACCGGCCGGGGGGGCCTACCGGCGAAGGGACCCCCGGGGGACCACCCTCCACCTGCGGGCAGGGCGGCCCGGGCACCTGTTGCTTGTTGTTGTTGTTGCTACTGCTGATGTTGTTTCGTATGGTCCTCCGGGGCTGCACCATGGATATGATCGGCAGGCCGGCCCAGGCGCCATGAGGCGAGCCATGAGGGTAGCGGTACGGGGGATGCGGGTCCACCTTGGAGATGAGGCAGGTGCCGATGTAGCGCTCCACTTGCAGGCCGCCCTGGGAGGCAGGGCTCATGGTACGGTCCGTCACAGACTGCGACACGACGCGACACGGCTAGCCCATGGCGGGGAACGCTCCGCTCACACCGCGCTCCGATCGGACCCACAGCGAGACTGAGGTACCGGCTCGGCCCGGCCCGGCCGCGGAGCGCTCGGCTCGCTCGGCCCCCTCCCCTCCCCGCCCCGCCGAGAGAGAGAGCAGCCCCCTCCCTGCCAGCCAGCACGGCGCAGCACGGCGCGGAGCAGCGCGGCGCGGCTGCTAACCCAAATATGAAACGAGGTGAAACTGCTGCAGCTGCACTCGCTGCACCGAGTATCAGCCCCAAAACACGGCGCGGCAGCGGGCTCTGCACTGATGCGCTGCAGCGTCCCATCCCTTATCACCACAGCCAGCTGAGCCCGTCTGATCCGCCAGCTTACAACAAATCAACACTTTATTCCCGACAGAACAGGGGCAACTCATCGAGCACTCGAGTTACGGCCTCCTCGTCAGCCTGCCACAGTTCAGCACGTTCGCTCGTCTCGTTACGCCCGACTAACAAGCCGGGCCCGGCCGGCCTTGCTGAACCGCGGGGGATGATAGAGATACAGGCTTCAAACTGCACCTTATTTGCCTCAATTTGCGGCAGGAGTCTGCTGCGCTAGAGGCAAGACGAGTCTCTCCCCCTCCGCCTCAAACAACTACCTAGGCCAGACTCGCCGCCGCCACCGCCGCCGCCGCCGCCGCAGCAGCAGCAGCAGCAGCGCCCGTAATAATTTGGCGGGAGTTACAAACCGCAATTAATTAGGACTGCAAAGAAGATTAGACTCTGACGTCGGCAGCCCCGCCCCGCCCCGCCCTGCCTCGCCTCGCACCGCCTTACGCTACGCTCATCTGTCAAGACGTTCAGTTCTGACCTAAGGCGGCGTAACAACCTCGGCGCGAAAACAAACGCACCGGAGCTAACTCGCTGGCTGGCCCGGTGAAATTCATCGGGGACTCCAGGCTGGGCAGCGAGGCTGCAGCCAGACGCACAGGGGCCCATAACTAAAACCAGACGCAGAGGAAGTGCAGGAAGTGCAGAGTGGCATATACACCTATACTTGTGTATCTCAACTTATGTCACTGTCACACAGTGAAAATAAAATTTGATTCAACTAAATTTAATGGAAGGAACGAAAATATTTGGTATGATTCACCCAAATTTGGTTCAAACACCACATTTTATACCCCTCCACTAAATATAATTGAATCGAAATTATTGTTTTTAAAGAGCACGACAGAACAAGAACTAATCAATCTAATAGAAGGGTGGCAGGTATAAACTCCACGATAGCAAACTTCAGATGGATAGCGATTTGATTGAAAAGGGAAACTGTTACACGACGGTTAGTCCTAACCAAAACATAACGGGTGAAATGGATGTTTTTTTTATAGACGTTTTACCGGACATAGCCGGGTAGAAGGAGAAGAGAGGTATGGTTGTTTGTCTTGGCCGCGGGCCGGAGGTGGGCATGGCAGGGCAGGTGAAGGGAAGGGACGGGAGGGGAGGGGAGGAGGGGGAGGTGGGCGTACACTTTCACTCGGAGCCGGAGCACGGCGCCGCCATGGCCACCACGGCAGAAGCTCCCCTCCCCTCACCTCCCCTCCCTTCCTATCTCCGCTCCTCTCCTTCCTCTCTTCCGCTACAGAAAAGTGAAAAGGGAAACGGTGCAAGCTAAGCGCCATCAGGTAAGAGGGCGAGGCGGGAGAGAAAGAAAAAAAAAGAACGCCACACAACCGCGACGGTTTATCTTGTTGTTAAGCTGCCGAGTAGAACACGAGTGAGAAGCGACTGCACATTGAATGTCGTCGTTTCTGTCCGTCCGGCTGCGGTGTCAAACTCCGTCGGCCGCCGAAGAGTCATTCCCTCCAACAGATTCCGAAAAATGAGTGACAATGTTTAGCGAATTAATACTATATTACTTTTCTGGCCAAGGCGAATTGTACACTAAATCACTAAAAGGTAGTCAAAATGTCTTCAAAAATTCCACACACTTACATCTCGAGTTGGCCAAGAGAGTGATGAAATAATAACAATAATCTTCACTACAAACTGTCACGAATTTGAGGGTGAACATGACTGGCAAATTTTGAAAACTTTTCCAAATGAAAGCTGGTGACAACACATACCGAGCACAGAGTCTCTTGCGAGACAAGCGGCGCGGCGCTCATTCGGTTGACAGACGCACCCAGCCCAGCCCAGACAGCGCATTGTGTGCGCGGCGTGCTTTTATTAGGCATTAACAGTCGTTCGGCCTTCAAAACGAGAAGATGAATTTTACCTTGTTAAGGCGCTACGTTCCGACCCGACACCCCACTCAGCGACAACACAGAGTGAAGGTCTGGCGAGCCCCTGCACCGCCAGCCCAGCCAGGGCACCACCTGGCCCTGGTGCGGGAACAAAGGATAGAGTGGATGGACCCCTTGGAGGAAGAGAGAGAGAGAGAGAGAGAGAGATGTATATATGCCAGAAAGAACCTCGGCGGACACGGAGGTGCGGCGCAGCGGCGGCAAATACGATTGAACACGATTCGATCAACGTTACGTAAGAACTGTAAAGGACAAGGGTATGGTCCGGACCTGATCGGTCCGAAGACCAGACCCTCATCAAAACGACGTCAGCGCGACGTCCACCTCTCACCGTCACGCCGGCCGTCACGCCGCTTTCTTCCCCAGCCGAGCCGAGCGAAGGTCACAAGCGCGCACGGGGAAGGACTTCACAATTTTTCTCACGTTGAACAGCCTATACAGCCAGTTTCGCTTTCTTGAATCGAAGTACCTGTCACCAAGCTGTCACTTCGAAGTCGAAGGGTCGAAGGGTCCTTGAAAACGTTCGCTTCGGGGCAGTTGGGAGCAAGGAAGCACGCACCTCACTTGCAACTTTAAACATCCATTAGAAAAAAAGGGCCTCTTGAATGTCAAAACCATATGTTGCTCAATGTTGGAGTGAATTGCATTACTTAATTAGAAACAAGTGTTATGCGCAGTAGGTCTACGCTATTTCTGCGATTAAACATCTTTTTTTAGGCGGTCTTTTTTTCGACTACCAGCTATCTTGTGATTATCTTTGTATTTCGACCGTGCCCCACCCTACCGTAACCCATCCCCGCCCCGCCCGGCCCCGCCTCACTCGGTCATGCCAGTCCATGGTGATGGTGACGGCAGAGCACTTTCACTGGCCCACTGCGTCACAAGTTCATCAAGCATCCGCCTGTAGGATTCCGGAATAACAACTTTCCGCACATACACAACCCGATGAAATCGTAGTCAGTTGTGATCACTCCGTATCCGCTCTGGCGGCAATAAAACACGAGGCGGGTGGGCAAGCACACAAGAGAGCGCTGGTAGTCGGGTTCATAACCTCACGGGTTCCAGTAAACCCGGTATGGGCTCACTCTCACCTTCCTCGCGTTCTTATTCCTGAAGGCGAAGCGGTTTGGTGACGAGCTCATTCGGAACCAGAGTCTTCCGAAATCCACTTCACTTCGCGAATTGGAAAGGGACGCGACCAGACCATATAAAACAAACGCACTCCCCACTCGTCATTATAAACATCCAACGTCATGCATTAAACATCAAGGGCGGGTAGGTTTACACGTTCGCCTTTCGCTTTGCATGCACACCGAGTCCAGATTCACTCTCGCATTGCTTGTTGTCTCTGGACGAGGCTGAGGGGTGCGGGGCGGGGCGGGAGGGGGGGGGGGGGGCGGGGGCGGGGC
>CABIKL010002725.1:0-12094 GCA_902196195.1 Aptinothrips rufus
TAAAAAAAAAAAAAAAGTGACATAGACGTTGAAAGAGGATAGTGTGAGAGTGAAGGGTAATTTGCTTTGTTATTAAAAAATCAATGTTTGTCTGCTTTTGTATTTTTTTCCTCTTGAGCAATTGAGATTTATGATTAATTTCTCACAACTTTCCGAAGTATCAAACCTATTTTTTTATTTCAGATCCAGCTAGTGAGAGCAACGAAGCTTGGTGGATCCATCCGTTATAAACATACATCAAGCTTGAAACTAAATGAAGTTGTTATAGTTAGTGCTGCTCGCACTCCCATGGGATCATTTTGCAGTCAACTGGCATCTGTCCCGGCCCCAAAGCTTGCCGCTGTAGCTATAAAGGTGAGGGGGGCAGTCAAAAGAAAATAAGTTAAAAACCTGCTGTGCTTTTCATATTTAAGCTGTGATATTGTTGCTTTCGACTACAGGCGGCCCTCGAGCGAGCAGGTGTTGCGAAAGAAGAAGTGCAAGAAGTGTACATGGGAAATGTTTGTCAAGCCATGCTTGGTCAGGCCCCTGCAAGACAGGCTACTCTTTTCGCTGGTAAATATTTTAATGAAACTTTAATTAAGACAATTTTATGTTCTTGAAACGACCATTACTCTAATTTCTCTTGTAGGTCTTCCAAAGTCTACGTCCTGCACAACTATAAACAAGGTCTGCTCGTCTGGAATGAAATCAATAATGTTAGCAGCACAAGGATTAATGTGTGGCCATCGAGAAGTGATGGTTGCTGGTGGAATGGAATCCATGTCTAATGTTCCTTTTTACATGAAGCGAGGAGACACTGGCTATGGTGGAGTGACCCTTCAAGTGCGTAAAATGATATTTCAGAATTTTCTGTTTGAGAGGCAAGTGTTGCTCCTATCTAAGTCATGGTGCCTTTTCCATGCTTGCAGGATGGAATAGTATTTGATGGGCTCACTGACGTGTACAACAAGATTCATATGGGCAACTGTGGAGAAAACACTGCTAAGAATTTGGGTATCACTCGTAAAGATCAAGATGAGTACGCTATTCAGAGTTATCATCGAAGTGCGGAAGCGTACAAGTCAGGTGCCATTAGTGAAGAATTAGTACCTGTTAATGTCCCACAGAAAAAAGGTATAAGATTTTCACATCATAAGTCAACTTCACAAATTTGTCAACATTCTTATCAATTTTCTCAATTTAGGTAAACCTGATATAGTAGTAACAGAAGATGAAGAATTTAAACGAGTCAACTTTGAAAAGTTTGGAAAGCTTCCCACTGTTTTCCAGGTTTGTACCAGCGACAATTAAGGTTGTAACTGTCAAATACCACAATTCATGGCAGTTAATTGTGCTCTGTGACATTATTTTGTCATTCTCAGAAAGAGGGAGGAACTGTGACTGCTGGGAATGCTTCTACCTTAAATGATGGAGCTGCAGCTTGTGTGCTTATGACAAGTCAGGCTGCAGAGCGCCTCGGAGTGAAGCCATTGGCTAGAATTGTTGGCTTCTTTGATGCTGAGACAGAGCCTATTGACTTTCCCATTGCTCCTGTTTTTGCTATCCCAAAGGTAAATTAGACATTATGTGCTTTTTTCTTTTTTGGTTCAAAAATCAATATTATTTCTAAGTAATGAAAATCTAATTTTATTACAGTTGTTGGAACAATGTGGAGTGAAACAAGAAGAAGTTTCGATGTGGGAGATAAATGAAGCTTTTAGTGTAGTTGCCCTTGCTTGCCAAAAGATGCTAAAATTGGATATGAATAAATTGAATGTTCACGGTGGTGCTGTAAGCTTAGGACACCCCATTGGGTAAGATTATTTTATAAATTTAGTTATTTTGATTTTCTTCAGATATGTTACATTTATGTAATAATTGACATTCTCATCATTTGCAGCATGTCAGGAGCCCGAATTGTGAATCATTTGGTCTATGCCCTGAAGCCTGGGCAGAAGGGTGTAGCAGCAATTTGCAATGGAGGCGGTGGTGCTTCTTCAATCATGATTGAAAAACTGTAAGTTTGATCAATGTAACCATATTTTCAACTTTGGCATGTATCAATAACTTGTTTATTTTTATAAAACAACTCTTCCACATTTATATTTTAATTAACAAGTGTGCAAGAGCCTTGCTTGGATACAATTATTATGCTGATATAGATCTGTACTGTTGTGTAAACACTGCAAGTAATCATTTTATGAATCATTTTTTGAAATCATATTTGTATCAGTGATAGTCAGCTTCAAAATTGGTGATGAACCTCGATTGTATCTCCTTTCTTCCATTTGAGACTGATGTATGTGCACTGAATGTGATAAGCTTATTTTTTTGTAAGTCTTTTATGTTTGTATATTCCACTTATTTCACAATTTTTGTCAATAGATTGTCAGTTATTTTAAATAAAAGAAATTATTTTATAGTTGAACTTATTTCTTAATTTTTACAACATAATTTCTCTTTGTGCCATAAACAAGGAATGAACATGCTATGACTTAATGCAGTTCCTTCATGGAGGCTGCATTTTGCATTGAAATCGAATGAGTAGGACTATGTGTAGAGATGATAGTGACCTCTTCCACTTCCAGACAAATGGAACGTCCTCCAAATGGCAAGCCAAGACTTACATTATTCACAAAGGACCCGTGCCCGCTGTGTGATGAGCTCAAGTTTGAGCTGCGGCCCTTCCTGGATCAGGTCGAACTTAGCTCTGTGGACATCACAGCTCCAGGCAATGAACGTTGGAACAAGCTTTATCGATATGAGATACCTGTCCTATTTTTGGAGGGTCAGTTCCTCTGTAAGCATCGCTTGGATAGAGAAATCCTTCAGAGACGGATTCGAGAGCAACACGAGCACCGGGCTGAAGGATGAAAAGCATAAGTGTACAAATGACAAATTTAAATATTTTGTTTCCATAAAGTTCTTGAACTGCATAGAAAAGTAGTATGCACTTTCTAGTGATGGCTTCTGTATCCATGAAAAATACAGTGCATAAGAGGGCCATACAAATAAATGTGATTGATGAAAATGGGATGTGAAAGTAAGACTTCAAAGTAGCTATTAATGTAATTTACTATGCTTCATAATGGATGGTAGCAACACAGGTGTAGCACAACCATGCAGGAAAGCAAATTCACATATCTTTAAATCCACTTATTGATTTCATGGTCATAGGTTTAGACAAAGAAAATTAGATCCCTTACATTTTTGTCCACAAGTAGACTGAGGAAAGCAATAGTTATAGTAATTGGCCTTTGGCAAAATCTCCAAACAGAAAAAACATGATGACATTAGATCTGCAAGAAAAACATAGGAAATAAAATGACTGCATTTTTATGGCTTTCATGCAATACCATCACATACAAATCTTTGGCACACAACATAAAGAAAAAATGTGCTTTGAAATACATCTTGGATTTAAAAATGTCAATAGCGACGTAAAGACTAGCAATGAGCACAAATGCTTCAGTTTTTACCTTTGTACTAATAATAAAGGAATATATGTTTTTTTCAAAATACACGATGTACATAATAAGATAACAATGACAAAACAATTGAAAACCACTTTTGGTTGTTAACACTGTGAGCTTGATAAAAGAAAAACGTTCCATAGATAGCAGATGCTGCTGGTGTACACAATAAGGTCAATTGCAATCTCATTCTTTGAACACATCATTAATACCTATCACAGAAATGCACATTAAAGTCTGAAACTGTACTCAAAAGATAATTTACACAACTCATTAAAATTATTTACAAGCAACTCCCCAAAAACGGAAAAATTTGAATAGTAGTTTGAATGGACATCATGAAGTCATAACTTCCCACATAGAAGCGAGTGATAAGCTACGTATGCTCAGATATGCATAGTAAAATGATATTTTCAGCAGTGTCCATTGCTGAGCTATTTGCAAGCACCACCGCCTGACACGTGTCTCACATTCTTTGAGTTGTTCATTGTAAACACTTCGCACACACCAGCGCGACATGACAAGAAATGAGGACATTCTGGAACAGAAGAAATTAATAAACTTGACTTTTTAGACAACTTTTTTTTGCAAATCTGGTAGGATTACTGTGAATTTTTAATGCAGAAATTAACTGATGTATTCATCACAATATTACCTTGCATGAGTTTTGAGTGTGTGTTCGATGCCACGCATCAAGTCATTTGTTCTAAAAACCAAAAGCATCTGTCTGTCCACATCTTGTAAAACACCTGTAATTTGAGGCAAATATTTTGGAATTTCCTTTTGAAACTCATTTTTCTGAAAAACAAAGATGCTACAGTCAGTAAAATAGAAGGACCATTGGGATGATGATACAGTGTTAAGCACTTGGTGCAAGGAGCTGACCTCTGCGTCGGTGAAGTTGACTTTGTCAACCCCAGTCATTATCGTGTTCCATGTCCGTCCACTAACCATGCATGCAAACAGAGGCCACATTTCACCAACGCCTAGATTATGGCTGTGAGTCTTCATACCCTCCATGTCACTGTTCAAAATACTCAACCACAATTTTGAGTATTCCCAGCGAAATCTATTTGTTAAATGCTAGAAAAACAAAAAGAATGACGGATCATTATTGTTACTATGAGCAGAGTTGAGTAACACGTTCAAAACTCAATGGAACGGGAATACATACAGCATATAGACCATGATCAAGCAAAATAACTTCAACTTTACTGGAGTCTTTGTTCTTTTTTACTAAAATGTTGCCTGGGTGAGGATCGCTGTGAACAAATCCTTCGCCAAAAATCATTTGGGAGTATAAGCATCCTAGCTTATGAGAGACCTCATACGGATCTATTTTGTTATTCTTAATATATGTCAAGTCATTTACTTGTCCTCCTTCAACATATTCCATAGTTAAGACACGATGATTGCTGAGGTCCCAGTACACTTTTGGTACCTGAAATAGGAAGGCAATCAGATGGGAATCCACTTGTATGTTTCAATTTTTAACAAAACAAATTTTCTACCTACTTTCAGCCATGGAAAATGTTTAAACATAGTTGTTGCCTTTTCTGCATTTTCTGCTTCTTGTAAGAAATTTAGTTCCATAGGTATGTTACGTTTCATTTCTGTGACCAGCCATTGGAACCGAAAGTCAGGAAACACCCACTCAACAACTTTGACAAGACCCTGAGACACAAATTAAGGTGTCAAAATAGAAAAATTGAATACGTGTTCTCAAAAAGTAGTACTTCAAATCATCAAAAATTTATATTTTTCTTACTTCCATTGTTTTCATATCAACTTTTGAATTACCCTTGATATAAGGGTGCTGTACTTTGACAGCAACAGTGGTGCCATCTTTCAGTTTGGCTTTATGCACCTGTGCTAGAGAGGCTGCTCCCAGAGGCTCTTTGGCAAACTCAACAAATATCTCTTCAGGCTAAAAAGATTTTGAGAGGGAAAAAACCCAGTAATTTTTGCATGGAAGATTGGCAAAGCATTATGTTGTGAGGTTTCAAGTTTAAAGAAAGATGAAATGCTTACATCACATTTTAAATCCTGGCGTAAAACTCGCTGAATTTCATTGTAAGATGATGTTGGAGCTTTACTATGTAGAATTTTCATAGTTTCAACATATTCATGAGGCAGTATGAATTCTAGAGCTCCAATGTGCTGTCCCACCTTTACAAAAACTCCCCTGTTTGCACAACACAGGTCGAGGAGATGTTCTGCTGCTTTCTTGTGAACCTGACAACCAAGAACAGGCGTCAGAGGCAGATAAGCCACACAAAAAATGGTTTAACTCATGAATAAAACTATTCACAGAAAGAAAAGAAAAATTAAAACAGAATTATGGAGTTACACAGATAATTCAGCGCATGTCTCACCTTTGACTTTAGGTCTTGAAAATCGGGAGAATCTTGAGGTATGCTAGTCGAGTATAATTCTGTCTTATATAAGAGCGTGATTTTGAAAACCTTAAAAAAAAAAAAGTATACTTTCAATAAAAATTTTCACGTGCCTGGTCATGAGTGTTCAATGTTCAGGTTCATACGTTCATTGTAATCTAAATATATGTTATAAATTCAAGATTTTTTATTACATTTAATTTTCCGACATGGTAAAAACACAT
This sequence comes from Aptinothrips rufus, assembly GCA_902196195.1. Classification (NCBI taxonomy): domain Eukaryota; kingdom Metazoa; phylum Arthropoda; class Insecta; order Thysanoptera; family Thripidae; genus Aptinothrips; species Aptinothrips rufus. Next base: position 6,076 of record CABIKL010002725.1, read on the forward strand.
ATAGAACACTCACCGTAGCTGCAGCCCTCCCTAAGCGAACAGCGCCAATGGAATTCACATTATATTGATTGGCATGTAGTGACACAGCAGTACCAGTGATTGCTCCCGCCACTGCTGCATACTTCAGTATTCTCCTTGCTGTCCACATCGTTTAAACCGTCGAAGTGATCTGTTTCGCGAAGTCTTACATCGACAACCTTGGGCAACTTAACCTAGTGTTATGTGTATTTCGAATGAAGTTCAGAAAATATGCAACACAACAATGTATAGAAGGTACATGCGATCAGTAAAAAGATCCTTAATAATCCATTTCATGGCAATTCTTTAGGTAATCCTCGTGTTGAATGCGAGAAATCATTCACTTTCATTGAGTTTTTGAACGATTAGGTGACAATACAAAGAAGGAGGGCGGGGGGTCTGGAGGGATCCCGGGCATGGGGGTGGGGTGGGGCTGGGCAGCGGCAGGTGAGAGGGCTGTGGACTTTGCCCACATCTTTCAAAGTACGGTGTGTCGCTGATACAGAACCAAGCACTGATCACGCCAGTGAGAGTAGCTTATCAGAAACTCTTCAAGGCGATCATAAATTACGCGTTTGAAACATTTCTTGCTCTCAACGCTTAGCATACAGAGTTTGCCTCCAGGCTACTAAGTGCGATTGTTAAAGGCGTATTCTTGCCATAGTAACATTTAATGCCCTTCAATCTACTCTTTTACTATGTACATTAAAATGAAGCTACTAAATTCAACTTGATCGACACGCCGATCATTCGAGCTGTCAGGTGATACCTTTGTTGTCAAACTTTTCCCCTTAACAAAGTTTTGCGAGTGACCGAAACGTGTCATGTGCTCCCAGGACTCCTCCTATCTTCAAATAGCCGAAGGGGAAAGGGGTGGGGGTGCGGCCTCCCAACAGGGGGTTGAGCAATGAGGCATGCAACACTGCTCCAGTCCATGCTCATGCCTCCTCACTTGCTTGCTGGCGGACACAAACGTCAACTCGAACAAGAAACGCCAGACTCCATCAACGACTGCAAGTCGCGGTTCCAGACAGTCCCTCACCTCCGCGCCTCTGTTGCCGGAAGCCCGTCATGTCGTGTACCCGGGACACATGCAGGTAGGGGTCTCATTGTATCCTTGTTTCTATATGCAGTGGAGTTAAGACTTATAGCTAGAGGTACGCATTTGCGGATAGGACGTCGATTCGTGCGCCTTTGTAGATGGCACCCGGTACACTTTTATACAGGGTGGCTGGCCAGCGCCGTGAAATGATTTGGTTATACTAGCCCGCCACGTACCGTCAAGTGAGGTAACTTTAGCCGGCCATGGTAACTTTAGCCACATCCCGTTTGCACATTTTTCGGGTCGTAGAGCTGGGTAATGTGCAAACGGGATGTGGCTAAAGTTACCATGGCCGGCTAAACTTACCTCATTTGACGGTACGCCCGCGCCCGCACGCCCGCTCGCCTGCTGTCACCGGGCGAGTCTAACTTCAAGATTTCACGGCGCTGGCCAGCCACCCTGTATTTCCGGTGTGCTGGTCGAATCGAGGACTGAATTTCAGTTGGTCATTCCCTTCCCAGGCTCGCTGGCTGGCCGAGGGCAGCCGGAGGCGGACACCCGGTACTGGTGGTCCCACTGGTCCCGGTGCGGGCGCGCAAACAGGGCGCGAAAATACCAACCCCGACCTCAGGCCCCGGCCCACCTACATACCCGCTGCCCCGCGACCCGTAGCAGTCGCCCACACCCCCCACACCCCACAGGCCCGCGCGCAGCCCATGGCGCAGCCCCCTCTGCGGCAGGGCTCGCAGACTTCTCGGCTCAGGATACCGCTGCGAACACAGCCGTCCCGCCACGCCAACTACCCTGCTAGGACCTCTGATGTCCGGCCCCAGAGCCGTGGAGGCAACGGGGGAAGGGGCGGCCTGGGACCGCGGGAGCAGCGGAAGGACACTTCGGCCGCGCGTCTTCGCCGGCCCGCGGTGACCCCGAGCAGGACCCACAGCCAGCGCCTCGTCGGAGCTGCCAACGCTCAGCTCGCCGGCAAGACCAAGACGCTCAAGAATAATAAAAAGTTGGCGGCCAACAGCGGCGTTCGCTCACGGTCCAGCGCTCCTCTGCTGAAGCCAAAGCCCGCCAAGCGTCCCACCACGCGCCCTGCTCGCCCCGAGCCCCGGGCCGGCCGCCCCGCCACCAAGCAAGCGAACGCCAAGTCCAGGAGGAGCGACGCCTCGCTGCAAGACGCCAGAGGTAAGTCCCTTCACATCGCCAGAGATACTGAGCCGATCTCCACTCCAGCTAATTGTTGGTCCGCTACCGCTTCTCCTCAGGCACTCGGACACGTCTGTCAGCCTACCTCAGCCGAGTGGGTCCCGGCGGTCCAGCGCGCCATGCCGGCGGGGTCAGCAACGCGGTCAGCAAGCAGCCCAGGAAGAAGCGGCGACGGTCCTCGACGCTGCTCAAGACTGGTCCCTCCCTCTCGCGGTCAGGGCTGTCCACCACCTCTGTGGGGCACCGCAGGGGTGTGGCGGCCCTGTCCCGCAGCCGAGTCGCGGCAAGCCGGACCAGCGTCGCCCCTGGCGCCCGAGGCCGCCCCGCAGCGAGCCGCACCAGCATCGCCCCTGGCGCCCGAGGCCGCCCCACAGCGAGCCGGACCAGCGTCGCCCCTGGCGCCCGAGGCCGCCCCGCAGCGAGCCGCACCAGCATCGCCTCCAGCTCACGTGGGCAGGCCGCGGCGAGCCGGACCAGCCTCCTCCCTGGCTCGCGAGGTCGCGCCGCGGTCCGGAAGGACTCGACGGTCAGCCAGCGGGGGGCTCTGCTGGAAGCTCCCAGTCGGCATCGCGTCCCCAGCCAAGGCCCGAGCAGGTTCAGAGTCCGCGCCGGGGCGAGCGGGGCGAGCCAGTCCAGCACCCCGCAGCCAGCCAGCCGCCGCGCGGACCGCACGGACAGGGGCAGGCCGGACAGGGGCCTCCCCCGGCGCGCCATGCCCGTGTTCACAGGCAGCAACACCGCCAGCCAGGCGGCCAGCCAGGCGGCCAGCCAGGCGGCCAGCCAGGCGGCCAGCCAGGCCTCCAGCCACACGGCCAGCGCGCTGCTGCAGCTGCAGGTGGCGCAGGAGCTGCTGCGCCCCGAGTGCATCCGCCACATGTCGGACAAGTGCCTGGCGCCCAGCAACAAGCCTTCCCCGCTGAGGCGCGACAGGGCGGGGACTTCCCTCGCCGCCTCCCCGTGCAAGTCCCCGGCCGCGGAGCTGAGGCTCGCCCCCGTGTCCACGGCCAAGTGGTACGGCTCGGCGCACAAGCGCAGGCAGGGGCTGCCGACCCCGGACCAGGTGCAGTCCCAGACACCGCTGCCCGCCACGTCCTCCAGCTGCCCGCCGGCGCCCCTCGACAGGCACGAGGCCTGGGGCCGCGAGAGGACTTCCCTCTCCCCCGTGCTCCCCAGGAGTCCCTCGGCGACGCGCCAAGACATCAGCAACCGCAACCGCGATCGCTGTTCGGAGCGCGACGAGGCCGTGTACCAGTCCTGGCTGCTGGACGGCGCGGCGAGGAGCAGGACGCGGGCGACGCGCTGGTCCGCCAGCACCAAGGCGAGCGCGCTGCGCCTGGACACCGACCCGGGACCCCCCGGACCCGAGGACGGCGAGGGGCAGGCCAGGCCGGCCAGGCCCTGCCGCCGCAGGAGGAGCAACGCGGCTCCAGCGAGGGCGTCAGCCGCTGGAACTACCTTCTCTTCCTACGGCGGCGTCCGGGTGCAGCCCAAGCAGAACGACTCCAATAAAAAGGAGAAGTTCAACGTATCGGGAGGAAAGAGAGATCCGAACCCATGTCCTGTCAAAGAACACGGCCGACTGCAGTCCAGAAGTACCGCCAAAACAGCTTCAGCTGGACAGCGAGGTTTTCGAATAGCTTCGAATGAGAGCGCTAGCAAATCTGTATTGCTTAAGACCGGCATGACCGGAAGCTCTCGCATTACAACTGCGTTGAAAAGAAAATGTTCGAACAACGACAAGGGCATCAAAAGCCAGGCACCGACAAAAACAAGGGCTGATGGAACTAACAATGCATTGAAGCAAGCGAGAAGTACAACATCTACAGACAAAATCCGAGAAAGCAACTGTGCTCAGAATTTGAAAAAAGTGCTCAGCATACCAAGGCAACTTCTCCATGCAGCTCAGAAGCCTAAGGACCAAAAGAAGAACACAGCTAAGAACTCAAGAAAATCAATTAATAGTACAAGTGGCTCGTTGCCAACATCGAAAGGAACATCTCAACAGGGCCGCCCTAGACGGAGGAGAGAGCAGAAACAGTTCACTGAATCAAAACAAGAACAAGATTGTGCAGTCAGAAGATCAAAGGAAAACCTGAGAATATCATTGTCAAATAAAAAAAATAGGTAAGGATATTAGTTAAATTTCTTTGTTGAGTCTGTATTTCTTTTTTTGAATTTTGTAAACATTATAATTATGATGATTTCTAGAATCCAAATCTTCTGCTGATTTGCTTGGTGATATTGTCAAGTGGCATAGGTCCCTAATTATAGTTGTTTCATAAAATAAGAGCAATGTAACTGTAAGTTACAGGAACCTAAATAACAGACTTATGTCCAATTTTGGGCAACATTTTTATTTGCATTCTGATGACTAATTTATGTTGTTCTGGGATGGTAAAGTATCATAAATATCATACACATAAATAGCACTTAATTGCAAGCAATTGATTTAATTTCTTAGAAAAATAATTCATCTACCCCAGAAATCATGATTACAAGACACGCATGTCACACAAATTTTTGTACTCGAGGTAAACCTGATATGCTACAGACGACAAGCAAATGAGAACGGAGCTAGTGCCTCATTTCATATAGACATAGACCACCCAACAGACAATCATGAGCGGTAAAACAAAAAGCACTCACTTTGTTATTAATGATTATGCATCAATCATGAAAGTGAGACACCATGTGACCAATGGAACAACCGCAACCTACATCAGTGCAATAAACAAGTTGAAAGTCAAGATGGATTTGGTAGGGATGTGATCTTACACCCACACATGAGTTGTCCACATTCACAAATATCACAGATACTTCATAATAAATCTTTCTATAAATTAGAAAATTTCCTAAGAACATAAAAGACCTTTTATTAAGATTCATAAAGAGTTCATTGTTCATAACTGATTTGAAATGCAATAAAGAACTTTTAATTTAAGCTAACAAAATTGTGAACACACTAACAAAATATCAATAGCTCTCATCTTAAAGCTATGTTAATTGAAAGGGTACACAAGGTATGCTCTCTAGAATTTGTACAAGGTACAAAACAATAACAAAAAATAAACAAGAAAGAATGAAAAACAACATTATTCTTCAGTTCTGCACAAAAGACAATGAAACGTTCTAAATATTCCTATCTAAGCTTCCTCTTATACAGAAGGTATTTCCATTTAAAATAGCACAAATTTTTCATTTTAACAGTCACACACAAGTCCTAAATTCATCTAGTGCTATGATCCAAATACACTTCATTACTTTTGCTAGGCACATTTTCAATTGAGGCATGCTTTGTAACAAAAGTGCACTGTCTAAAAGATCAAACATTAATTTTTCATAAGAGAGGAATGTGAGGAAGTGTCATAGGCGCAAGAAGCCGCCTGGCAGGGTGGATCAACAGTTCCCTGAGATTGTTCGGCTGGAAATCCCTGAACACATCCCTCTCCTTTGACGTGCTCTGCCAGGTTTTGGACGCCACACCCCCTTGATTTGCTGCGCACATGTAAGATGTTATGACTTATTTTGTACACTCTCACAGCTGTGAACATTCCAACTCAAAAATGGGAAGCCAAATATGTTTCTAAAAGGGCTTAATTTTCCTTGCCTGGCTCTCCTACTTAAAAAAAAAAGCTTGGGGAAAGACATTTGGGCTCATAAGCAATTACTTAAAAGGAATGTCAGTAACCATAAATGCAATAACACCTCCTTTACAGAACTGCTGTCAATGAATAGCACAGCCACCACAAA
>CABIKL010002726.1:0-12094 GCA_902196195.1 Aptinothrips rufus
AATCGGGTGCGAATTCGACCCTTGGCAACATGTGGTCAACCTTTTCGGCTCTTCCAACTTATTCCACGGCCTCCCCCCGATCTGAGGACTAACTTCGAGCTTCTACTGTATGTGGTAATTAGCTGTTCTACAGATTATAAATAGATTCGTTTCTTTTACTAAATTTAATACGGGCGAAGGTCTGTGAACGAGTTTTCTCCTCTTGAATGCTTGGCTGATGAAGAAAGGTTGTAACGGGTTACATTATAATTGTTATTCATTTTGGTTTTACACCGGGAAAGGGTATGCTTCCGTTGCCTTGACCGTTCGTGGTTGCCTACCCATCGGCGCTGTGTAGCTGACAGCTTCTGTTCGAGGAGTGCAGAGCGCAGCAGCGCGCAGCAGGTATCAGCCGTGACCCTTCCCTTCCCTTCCCTCATCTCCCCTCCACTTCCCCTGGCCTCAGCGGTCAGTCAGTCAGCCAGGCGATCAGTCAGTCAGTAGGAGAGACGTTGAGTGGCGAGCAGTGGCGAGCGGGTAGAGCGGGCCAGGCCAGGCCGTGCGGTAGTGTGACAACAGAGCCAGTGACGTAGCGCCGCCGACCAGACCGGGCCACGAGGAGATTGACTCCACTAACATTTCGGTGAGTTTTGCAATAATTTGGGAATTGGTCGTTATCGCGAAGTAGATCCCAGTTTAATATGTTGGTGGCGTTGACGCAGGTCAGGGATCGGATAAATTAATAGTGTCGAATTTGAACGGACGATTGTAGAAAAATGTGGTAAAAAAAGCATAAAACCTAGAGTGAAAACCTAAATTAGGAGTAAAAAAAAAAAAACGGTTTTATACGCAGTTTTTACTCAATAAAAGTACCTGCGTTATTTTTGCTTCTAAATCTTTTCTGATACGTACTCTTTGAAAGGTCATGTGCGAGATGCTACTACTGCAGAATGCAGAGGTCGCTCCCCGCCACGCCAGACAGTGTCAGGAGTCTTCCTCCTGTACTCACACGCCTGGGCGGGTCTTCCAGGGGAGACTAGGCGCCGCCGCCAGTTTGCACCGCGGCTGTTGTCTGCGAGCCGCGCGTCCTTTTCCCGTCCGACGCGGGGCGGGGCGGGGCGGGGCGGGGCGGGGCGGGGCGGGGCGGGGCGCACCGGAGTGATGTTATGTGTCGCGATAGCGAGAAACTTGTGATCGCATAACAACTTCGTGTAAAGATAAAGGGGTTCACAGGGAGGCAGGCGAAGAGGGGCGAGGATGTCCCCGTCTTTTGTAAGATCCATATAATTTAGGAGAGGTCTGAGCTTGGGTCTGAGGTAGGGCCGCGCTGGCTGCAGACTGCCACGACGACAGTTTGGTCTGTTTCCGAAGGTTCTCGCTTCATTTGCTTCCAGCCTGCTCCCCGCCCCACCCTGGCAGCTTCCTGGTCCACGCAGTCCCTGGAACATCTTTAACCTCCGCCTGGTTGTCTGAAACTCGGACGCCTCTCCAAGAGATAAGTGTGAAAAGTTTGCGTTCGCTTCGGTGGCTATTGATTCCTGCCACGCGCGCAGTGGGGGGTGGGAATATATTACACAGAATGGTTGGGATCATAAACGGTCGGGGTGAGGAATAATTATTGCGATAGGCGCAGAGATCAGAGTGCTAACACGCTAAGGAGAAATATAAGCATGCTTCATTTGCCACGAAAACTGATGATATCTGCACGGTGGTGTGTGTGATGGGGTTGACTGCTTGAGATACTGAGAGCGGGTGGCGGGGCGGGGCGGGGCGGGGCGGGGCGGGGCGGGGCGGGGCTGGACGCAGACGGCGCCCTGACTCCTGCTCGCGGGTAGCCGCCACCACGACCACGGCGCTATACATCTCCTTGTTTTCTTGGCACGACTGGGAAGCATTTTTATTTATGACCGCAGCGAGTGACTAGAAATAATAAATATTCGGTCGGCCCCGGAAGTGCAGACAGCATGGTAGCAAGTGTGCACAGAGATATGCAAATGGACCAGGGAGGAGAAGGATGGGGGCCAGGGGGCCGTGGAGGACGAATCTCAGTCACGTCGACTCCTGGTGGACCAACAGCTTCATCTGGTATACGAGAAAATTGCATTTCTCGTGACGTAGTCCGGCTTGGCATTGTCTAAAACCATGCATCACTTGGGTAGCTCGTACTCGCCTATACCGTGAGCGCATCTTGGGCAGTTGTGAATTTGGGAAAGGCAAACCAGGGCAAACTCAGAATAACTCTTTGCCTCCTCCTCCCCTTTCTTTCGGGTCCAGCGGGCAGAGTGTAGGACGCTTCCAGGCCGACCCGAGGCGCCCTATGGCCCATGGCATGGATGGGGCGGGGCGGGGCGGGGCGGGGCGGGGCGGGGCGGGGCGGGGCGCGAGAGAGCCAGAGAGCGGGGCGTCCCCTGTGGGTCCCCAGCGGGTCCCCCGCGGCGCGCCCTGCCCTGCCGTGCCCTGCCCAGCCCTTCCCTTCCTTTCCCGCCCCTTCCGGTCATAAATACTTAATCGCATCATTTCTTTGTGCGAGCGGAGCGCGTGCTCTGGCGTGCTGCTACAGTAGTGTCTCCGGGTGACTCCAAGGAGAGCGCGCCCCTGCCCCTCCCCGCCCCCGCTACGCCCCGCCACGTCTCGCCCCGCCCCACCCCGCGGCGCCACGCCGCCCCGGGACTCGGCTGGTCCTGGCCTGTAGGGCAAAGGGCAACTCGCCTGTGTTGCGACGCCACCCCTGTCCGGAATATTTCACTCGCGGGAAATCGAGCGGGGTTGAAAAATGCCCCACATTCCTGCGCATACCTACCTTGCCCCCGATTTCGGCAGGCGCGGGAGGACAAATAATGCCCCTGTCTCCCGGCTAGGCCAGGCTAGGCCTCGCCTTGCCGACCCTGCTGAGGCATGTACTATGCCGACTTCAATGATTATCCGCAGTTTCTCAATCGCCTCTGGAAGAGGTCCATTATGAGACTTCGCCTCGCGCGCTCCGCATGGCACGATAATCTGAAAGCTCGATGTACCATAGCGCCGTGTTATCGCCTTCCTGATAGCAAAAAAGGAAAACAAAAACACGTTCTCGCGAGAAACAGACCTCAAATTTCAATTGACTTACACCTCTACGAAGTGTTGGTATCATTTCTCATCGTAGCTCAAATTATTATTATGCGCAGATGTACTGAAGAGTTTTGCGCAATGGTGATGAGAGATCGGCAAACACCAGCCCTCCACCCCTCCACCCCTACCCTTGCTCCCTTGTTTTCCATCCCCGCCCCTCCTTGCCCTTGCTTCTCCCTCGCCCCTCGCCCTTCTCTCTCTCTCTCTCTCTCTCTCTCTCTCTCTCTCTCTCTCTCTCTCTCTCTCTCTCCCTCCCTCCCTTTCTCTTCCCCCCACCCCCACCCCCTACACCCACGCTCGCGTGATGGGATTGTTTCATGGCGCTGATCGCTTCTATCCAACTTGAAGACAACCCAGCGGCCCCTCCACGTTTGTGTAATTGAAAAGAACAAAAGCGCACGTAAAGAATTAATAGGGGAGGGAGGAGAAAGGAGGGGAAAACTGGAGTCGAGGCAGCAGAGCGGTGGGGGGAATCCGATGACATACATCACGAGAGAGATTGCTGGCAGGAGAAGAAAGTGCACAGGTAGACGAGGGCGGAGAGACAAGGGGAGGATTCAGGGAGAAGGGGGGGGGGGGGCAGGGGCAGGAGGGCTAAGAGAGGCAAAGCACTGACAGACGCCTGGGGCTGCCCGGGCCGGCGGCCTGGGACGGGGCCCATGAACCGGACGGACCCAGGGCCGTGGCGGGCGCCCTGTGGAGGGGCGGGGCGGGGCGGGGCGGGGCGGGGCGGCTGCTCTGCCGGGGAGAGAGAAAGGACATCGGCAGCTGGAATGAGGATTGATTAAGTCCATTCTGGTAACGGATGGGTCGCCGAGGGATCGACGACATGTAGGCACGCCTCGCCTCGCGACGCCGCGCCGTCCCATCCGTCCATTGATAGCTGATCGATACGCTCGCTGATTGGCCGGCCGAAGAATATTTACAGGCCTGGGGATGAACTTCGTCAGGGTCGAGGAGGAGGAGGAGGAGGAGGCCGTGGGGATGGAGGGGTGGGGATTAGGACGAAGTGATCCTTCCCTGCTGTGCGACGTCTCGCGTGGCGTTAATATGTTAGAGGACTGACTGGGACCTCGCTCCCCCCCCCCCCCCCCCCCCCCGGGCCACTCCTCTCCACCCTTCCCCTCCCGCCCCCTTCCCCTGCCGCCACTCCCCTCCGGCTCCTCCCTCCCGCCCCCTTCCCCTCTCTTCCCTCTCGGTCCTAACCACGTGCCGTCCCGCGCTGTCCATGTGATCAGGACTGTTGGTTTGGGGTGAGGGGGTGGCGCGGCGGGAACGTGTAGCCGCAGGTGTCTGGCTGGTTTCTCAACGAGATGACGACCGGATGCTGGATGCGGAGTCATCATTGGACCATCCGCATGGACAGCATTCACAATGCTCGTAGACCCAGGTGACGTGGGAGCAAGTAGGCCCCCCTGCGCACCTGCTGCTATGCCTCATATTGTCAGTTGTCCATGCTCTTCATTCGAACACTCTCAGATTCTATAGACAATTTTGTTAATATCGTATGGATAAGTTTGTACATTCATAAGCTATTCACGAATGTATTTATAATTATGAACTATTTATTAATAACCATTAACGACTTTTTTCAATAGATCGTAACCCATTTCGTTGATAGCTTATGAATGCAAATATTTGTTAATGGCTTTGAACAGAAAATTTCATAAGGGATGAGAGTGAGCCATTCCGTACTGGGAAAATCCTAAGACATCACTGCAAAGCCAAACGTGCGACAGGCATGCACTACCTAGTGCATGACAAAATGTCATGCATTTCCTAGTGTGCGACACAGATGTCATGCATTCTCTAGTGTGTGACATCAGTGTCATGTATTACTAAATGTGTGACATCGATATCACACGTTTCCAGCCCCATAAGAATAGCATGCGACTCCAGACGTGTGACAATAGATTTCACACACAAGATAATGATTGACACTGATGTCACACATTAGGAAATGCATGACAATCGTGTGACGCACTGGGGCCTAGTGCAGCGGTTCCCAATCCTGGGGACGCGAGAAAATAAATTGGGGTCGCGGTGAGGGGCTTGGGGTCGCCGGATATGTGTTTTATATAGCAAAATATAGATATTCATGTCTTTGACTTTCGAAAAAGAATCTTGGGGTCGCGTGGGGTCGCGAACATTAACTCAAAGTTAAGTTTGGGGTCGCGAAAATCTTCGAGGGCCATTTAGGGGTCGCGAAGCGATTTGGGCTGGGAACCGCTGGCCTAGTGACTAGGCAATGTATGGCATTAGTGTTCTGTACGAAATGCATGACATTTTATCATGACTAGGTAGTGCTGCAAGACTCCCACACTTTCGAGTTTGCAGTGATGCGATCGGAGCAGAAGGATAGGAGAAGGACAAGACGGCGATGATTTGATGACGCTAATTGCCTGTGGGTGTTGACTGCCCTTCGGGTGGAACCGTGGGTTGGGGAAAGGGGTAACTACAACCGCTCTTGCCAACACGCAGCTATAACTGCAGACTGTAGACATTGATGAGTTAGTTTTAATCTCAGTTGCTACGATCAGGAGTTTCCAGATCAAGAATTCACATTTCTTCGAACAAATGCCACCACGCACTTTGCAGAGTCTTCTTTGAGAGCGGACTCCGCGCGCAAGCAAACAAATTTATTCCACTCCAGAAAATGGAGCAAGGGGCTTTTCTGATGACGGACACTTGAAAAGAAGGACAAACAGAGTCAGGTATTCGCATGTAGGCCTCGAGCGCATCAATACATCTTTCCAACGCCCCTCCTCCCTCGCTTCACGTTTTATTTCCTCGGGGCCTTTCTACAGGCTAAGACTTTATGTGTGTGCCCGGCTGCACCCATGTACCGCGCCGTGCCGCGCCGTGCCGCGCCGCGCCGTGCCGTGCCGTGCCGTGCCGCGCGGGGAAAGGAAAAACGTTGCGCAATACCACTCCATTTCCTCTGCAGCCCCCCGCCGCGGCTACCGGGCCGTGCCCGCCAGTCCTGCCACCCCTCTCAGGGTTACCCCTCTTGAAAAACGCGAACCTTAAGTAAACCCAGCATCGATATTCGAGTGACTTTCATTGATCATTGCTTGCCGTTACTGCAGATTCTGTGTCATGATACCACGGGTAAAAGAACAATTTTTGAAGCTTATTTTGAGACATCCCAAAACGCGTTTCGTAGCTTCCTGATCATTTTGGCATCACATTACATCAAAAAAGAACTGCTTAGGTTTGGTTTCTAGGTCGGGTTGGCTCCAAATCCATGTTTTGCTTTTGGCTCCGGTCGTCTTTCTTTTTTTGCGGTCACAGTTGGAAAATAAAAAGACTGCATAGTGGTGGGTTGTCTACTAAGACACCCCTTGGGAGTGACCGCAGGGCATGCGCTCTGCTCAGAGCGAGAATGTATCTCAACTGAGACTGAGGGTTGCCTCACCGCAGCGCAACCCTAACTCGCTGTCCTGCATATGTACTAGGGTGCAGTGCGGCCGCCTCATAGGTCAGTAGCCTCGCTGCAGGCACCTGCTGCCGGATGCTGCGAGGGATCAGTAGATGGAAGGGCTCGACGTGAGCATCGCGCCTAGCCTCTCTGCACCCCTACCTCGGGGACAGTCGAACTTACCCCCAGGAGTCGAGAAGGGATATCAAAGTAATTTCTGCGAGATGTCTTCGGCTCACTCTTTTACATTTTTCAAGTTTCCAATGCGCTTTGATGAAATTTTGAAGGGGAATATCGTTCTAGTGCCACTCAACGCTTCTTGTCAACGGTTTATTGTTTTCTGAAGTATATGCCAACTTCCATTTGCTTATTTTTTTATTCGAATAGAAATTTTTGTCATTGTAGGTTTTTAGCTGTTCCCAGACCGGCTTCTCTGATCTAGGAGTCCGCGGGTCACAAATCGAACCAGTGTGTAATTAGCGAGATAACTTACTTCAATGGCACGAGATGAGGCGTCATCATTTTCTTCTTCAATTCACTGCAATTCCTACTTCAGTTCAGGCCAACGGTCAAGTTACGTGACGAGGATTCTCTCTCTCTCTCTCTCTCTCTCTCTCTCTCTCTCTCTCTCTCTCTCTCTCTCTCTCTCTCTCCACCCCAGGATCTGCAGTTCGATATGAGAGCCGTGCCCAGTTGAGCGCCGTTCTTCAACACACTGACGCACTCCGCTCTCAAGGGGTTGTTTGGAGGGAGCGATATTTGCGTTTTATTCTCCGCGACTTAAGAAACGAGGGAGATGAAAGGACATGGGGAGGGAAGGGCGCTTAGGAAGACGGATGATAAGGAAGGGCCCTAGAGGACTCTTCTCTTACAGCACTGTATAGAGACGGCGGCGCGCTTCGCCGCATGGTGGGGCGTGGCGTGGCGTGGCGGGGCGGGGTGCGGCGGCGCGTCGGAAGCTCGGACTACCCCCTCGCGAGTCCGGCCGGGGAATAAGTAATATAAACAGCCACGCTTCGAACAAAGGAAATAGAAGTGTCTTGGGAGGAAGCGGAGGGACATATTGCTACGAATTAGTTTGGGCACCAAGCCTCATAGGGGTTGAATGTTGTCTGTCTCTCTTCGTGTGGGCAGTCTTTAGCTTTATATTCTGAGCTAGTTTTAGATAGTAACGTGAGAAGAATCGGATCGGATCTGAAACTGAAACACCTTTTCCTAAACTAATCCTTCGAGGGTTCAAAGAGTATTCCAACCAAATTTTGCCAATTTTGGAACATATTGCATCGGATTACATCCTCTGTTGGACAATGCTCATTTTATAATACTATTTCATCCACCTCCTCATCCTATTTTGCACGAAAATGCTGGTGAGATAGGTTTTCGTCAGTTTGACTTAATTCTATTTGACTGCGAAATTTAGGGATTTAATCAAATTCAACACAATTAAAGAAAAGTAAAAATAAAACTATCGATGATTTGATTTGAGTCGAAGTTTGATTTGCATTATTACTGCAAAATAGTTTAGCAAAAGCTTATCGTCAGCAAAATAAGTGGTTCCAGAACTTAGCAAATACCTGGTCGTCGTCTAAAACCGAGGGGTCAGTCAGTCATGTAATCATGTGTACAAACTTTCTGAGATTTTATTAGAAATATTGATATTTTACTTCGTTTTCTAAAGAAAATAAAGATTACCGAAGCCATTCGGTGCTGCAACAGTCATAAACAGGCTAAAAACACTAAAATTTCAGCTCAATTGTTGATTTTATTCTTGTAATTCGATGTAATCAATGTAATCATGTAATCCTGTGTACAAATTAAGGCCGACTGACTGACCCCTCGAATCATATATACCCAGCGTCTGAAATTTAGGCTCAAAAAGCAACGAAGACTCGAGCACTTTGGTGAACATTTAAGCTTTCCAGATGAAATTTTAACTCAGCGCGTGATCAGTTTTAGTTTCTGTAAAACGTGCAGTCCGACGCAATGCGATAAAAACCAGAAAGGAGTGTAGATGTTTTGTCCGAGTAGTTGTCCCCTCGGACACAACTCACCTTTTTCGCGAGTATGCCAACCAAACTTTACCAAAAGGTATGTTTCACATTTAAAGAAATTTTGGCATCATTACTCAACACTGTCATACAATTGTTTCTGTCAGCGTCACTAGGCACAGAACATTGATATAGTTCGTTCAAGGTGTGTGGCGGCTACAGATATCTCGGTTTACGACCGTAAAATACGAATTTGCTATTATTTTTGTGTAAAAATTCTTGAAAGGATTTGTATTTACTCGCTCTGAGTTTAAGTACTGAAAGGCGAGCTGAAAGGTGCATAAGGTGTGCGCCCACGCACTAAAGGCAACTCACTCAGATCGTTGGGTAGAATACGCATATTAAGTGGTGTCATAGAGTCTCAGCGTGCACCGAGCAGTGGCAGTGTTGCTCCTCCATTAGCGGTGAAGTTGCCTCCTACTGGGCGAGCGGACCCGCGAGTTGGTTCTCCTGGACCAGCGTGACTTATTGGTCGACTCTCTCCGCTTTGCCATTCGCTCGATCAGGATGACTGCATCTCTTTAGCTGCGCAAACTTAACGCCCTTCCCACTCCACACCAGAGCGCGCCGCGCCACGCCGCGCCACGCCGCGCCACGCCACGCCACGCCGCGATTCCCAGCCTACTCTACGGAACTTGTGCGTCCCGTCGGAAAATACGGCTCCGCCCCGAGGGTCAGCGCCTTAACTATTTGTAGTTATTGAAAGTCAAATCGAATATCTAGCGGCGACTCTTCCAATAGAAACCCACACTCTTAATCTCTTATTGTCAACCCCCCCAGCTGTTCTAACGTGTTGAACAAATCTTTTCGTATTATGAACAAAATTCACCGTATTATGAACAAATTTGTTCATAATACGAACAACTTTATTTCTTCGTAGCTATTACGGTTGCTTTTTTTATTCGTATGACGACCAAATGTGTTCATAATATGAACAAATTTGTTTGTAAGGAAATAAGAGTGCAAGAATTCGTTATTTTCTGTAACTTTAACTTTATACACGATGTCAAAATTACGTCAGTTTGACACTCGCTTTGAGGATCACGAAATTACTCCAATCGTCATCAATGTGATGTCACCTTGACATCATTCGCCGTCAAATGGCCAAGACTTGACGAGTCCTTGTTCTTTTGGGCTGCTATTTTTGGTCGCACCATTCGGTGACAGTGTCATTGTGAAAGTAATATACCCCGCTCGTAACTAGGATATGAGAATGTTTCGAGAGATCGCGCTCCAAATGGAATTCTCGTGACGGGCGGCGTTATTTAACGCGAATGGAAGACTTATATCGTGGCCTAGTGGTGAGTTAGGATCTTTCATCTGTTGCGTTTGGAACACAATAAGACGACGCCGCGGTCCTCATGTTTTATACAGGTTTTACTGGCAGAGTGAAAGTTGAAATTGGATTTGTGGAGTAATATATATTTATTAGCGACGACGTTCCCATGAATAAACATCGCATATGGTTGGCGGGAGGCATGGATGGGAAGAGGGAGAAAGGAAGGAGAGGGAGACAGGGATGGAGGGAAGTCCGGAAGAGAGGAGGGAAAGAGAAAGGGGTGGGTGGGGGGAGCGGGATGTCGGAATGCAGACGTTAAGAGCCTTTTGGTCGAACCAGTAAGAAACGGGAAAGCAAAGGTGAGAGGTGGAGACTGCATATCGAGGTGGCTGTGGTTTCGCGGGGCTGAGGAATATTCATGATACGGCAGTATTTGCGGCGTAACTGGCTGGGAAGGGGTGGCGGTGGGGAGGAAGTGGGGTCAGGGGAGGAGCGGGGTTGGGGTAGGGGTTGGGAAGGGGTGAGGTTCCAGAATGGGCCCACTTCATCATCATATGCGTTTCCGTAAGTTGGCGGATATCAAGGCATTCACCGAGGATGTTAGGGCAACCTTCCCGTCTGTCTGACTGTCTGTCCGTCTGCATGGCTGTCCGTCTATCTGTCTACCTCCGCGCCGACGATTCAAATTCAAATTCCCTCTCTTGTCTCCGCGGAGCGGGTGTGAGTGCAGAGCAAGTGGTTCCGCTAGAACCGCGGTGACCGTTTCAAAACGGAAGCCGCCACAGTCGCGCTAGGGGGAGGGGGTTATTCTGAGGGGAAGTTGATAAAGGAATGGATTTCCCCACGGCTCTCCTCCGCTCCCCCCTCCCCGCACATTTCCGGTGTGAACTGGAGTCGCCATGAATAATTATGAAAGGGTTCGACAGCCCAGCGAAGGGAGGCTGCGAGTCTGCCGCACTCTCTGTGGACCAAATGATCAGTACCAGAGCTATGTATGGTCATGTGTTCGTGTGGGGACGCGCCCAAGAAGGCATAGCGGAACGTGCTCTCTGAGAGACAAGGGACACTGCCGAGTGGCAGATCACTTAGGAAGTCCGGTAATGTCAATGTCTGGTTGCCCGTGGTACAAGTTCTCCCAGAAACCGGCTTCTTTGTAACAGTGAAAAAATTTCCTACCTATACAAGTAAATTTTTGTTTTCGTATCGAAATTTTCACCGTGCCAATGATGCGCATTTCCTTCTCATAATGATAAGATCTTGAGTCAATGAAATTTCGTTGAGACAACGGATATATCGTAGAATTTGTCCAATGAAAATTTATTTGGTACGGCAACGTTAAATGTAGCGTTCGGACGACGAAATTCGCATTGCAATAAGGAAGCGCCTTTCTGAGTGTACACTGCTGGAAGTCTACGGATCCAGAATGCAAAAGTACATCTTCTTTTTGCCTATTTTCAGAGGTTATGTATATCTTATTGCCTACATCGAGGTAGACGCTGTGGAAGTCGAGTGGGAAGTCCGGTGTACAGGACGCCTCGCTCCAGTTATCTACCTTCGGAGAATGCAATGCAGGGAGATGCAATGGGCGATGGGTGCAGTGATGCCGTAGGTCATGTTATTCAGGGGAACGTTGAAATTTCGGGGGAACACATCTCTGAATGTCAATATACATCACAAATTATCATCGGCGATTCGAGCGAAGTTCAACTAAATTTCGAGTTCGTTGCGTGTTTGTAAATATAATATGACATGATTAGAAGAATACACTCAAAATCCTTTCAAACGTTTATTAAATTGAATGTTCAGTAATTTTTTCCCTTAAATCTTACCGTTTTAAATATCTCAGAATTTTTTATTTTTTTTTAGTCTCGTTGTTACCCAGAAATCACGTTACGCACTGAGAGGGCGGAAAGGGTCTGACCGAACAGGAGACAGAGAGGACACAAATCTACAAAACGCTTGCAATACAACAATTTTTGGCCATCTTATTGGAGAAGGTAGCATCGTTGATGCTGCTGGTGAGGCTGCCAATGGACCAAGTGACTTCCTCCACCTCTTCATCTCACAAGGAGAGTCTGCTTTCCAAGTATCGGATCAAGACTGACGTTCACTTGCCCAAGTTATGAACACTCAGCACAAATAAACGTAGCCTGGCCCGGGCCCCGCCCGGCTGGGTGGGGCGGGGTACGGGGTAGTTGGCGCCGCAGGGAGGGGGGAGGCACTGTGGTGCCTGAGGCGGGGGGGGGGGGGGGGGGGGCC
>CABIKL010002727.1:0-12090 GCA_902196195.1 Aptinothrips rufus
TTTTAAAGTTGGCTCTATAAAATGTCGCTAATGACTTCTGAGAGAAGCTGTTTATGTACTTCAAACTTACATTCTTCACTAATGATTTGATTTACAAGCAGGATAACACACACAGAGAGGGCGTAAAAGCTGATCTGTAAGATTCATCTGCAATTTTATGTTAAAGAAACAACATGAACGTCAATTATTTATATCCAACAGTTTGGACAAGGAACACGAAACTTGGCCGCTACCGACAGAAGCCGCACTGAACTTAGTTTTCACAATTTCACCGATTAAATCCGAGAGATACGAAACCAGAGCACTTTTCTTTTTACAATGTTTAGTTATTGTTGGGTTTAAATTCAAGGGATAATCTAAGCTTACATGCAAAAAAATAGGGAGAAAAGATAGAAAAGTAAGAAAACAAACATTTTTTTAAAAATCTTTTATGTAACTGAGAGGACCACGCTTCACGTCAGATAAGAGGACAAGCAACGGCAAACAAGTTGCAATAAAAATTAATTTTCGCATTGCTTTTCTTCCCGAAGACACTAGGCCCTGGCATGCAAACTAAACGCGACTTACTAAGAAAATCCGTAAAATTTCGATTCGGAGTCGAAAAAAGTTCTCACAATAATATATATTTAATCCGTTCAAAGAGAAAAGTCCATGCAAATCTATGAAAAATTTATGAGGATGAACGCTACTGCGTGCAATATCGATAGATGTAAAACGTCGGTTACGTACTTTCAACAGATGTAAGTTACTGTTCTTCCAAATTTCGTTTCTGAAGATGATCATGCAGAAGGGTAGGAGAAATGAAGAGAGACTAAACTAGAGGATAGAAAAACCACAGCCCAGAAAAAATATATTTTTGGAAGTCATTTTGAGACTTATTTCAAAATGCGTTTCGCAGCTTACTGATCATTTTGGTATTTGCCTCAAAATGACCTCCAAAATTATTTTTGTACCCCTGGTTTCTGGGTTGAGTTGACCCAGAACCTGGGTTGTGGTTTTTCTGAGAGCGCGTACGAAAAGGAAGATTATAAAAGCGACAGGAAAGCTGATTTAAAAGAGCGCCGCAAGAATCGCGCCGTGACCATGAATATGAAAGGGCGTACTGGAAGTCGTGACTAAGATAGGCTAATGCCAAGAAGATGAAGTGGAACTTGGAGTTAATCCAGGCAACTCTACGCCTGGGCTCGTCTCTCAAGACCGCAGCATTCGGCCCCCGAGTTGTATTCACTCACTGCCGTAGACAAGTAGTGGACCATGCCCTACTAGCATGGGGAAATATCTAAAAGGGCAAGCCTACTCGGAGGAAATGAAATGCTAAGGTCTTTCCCTACAAACTTTACTACACACACCAGTCAACAATGCTATCGGTAAGAGTCCGCACCCTCAGCCCGACTGAACAGAATGTACACATACGCTAGAAATTACGTCTGAGGGGAGTTGATTTGAAGTAGCAAGGATGTATCCAAAGTTTACCGAAAGAATAACGATTTACTTTTGATAAATTTGTATGAAACTACTTGGTTTGAAGCGAGCGAAAAAAGAAACGCCACAGTCAGAAGTAATCCTTCGGCAAAACATCGATATGCGTTGGGAAAAACGTTTTGAAACGACATCGCTAGAGGCAGGGAGCAGGCAATTCCAGAATACGGACAGATAAGAGTTTTAGCAGCTACAGGTAAGATTAAGCAATGCAGCTAAGGCCTTGACTGCTTTAGCAAACAAGCTTGGCTGCCATAGCAAAATATTAGCTATAGATGCTAAAAATCTTAGCTGTCCATATTCTGCAATTGGCTTAGCTGCTGCTGTTCCCTCCGGTCAGTACCGAAACGAGCCGTGTCGACGGGGTACTTCTAAGGCCAGAGATAATGAGAACAAACCCGTCGGAAAACAATCTAAGAGACAACAAGTACTGAACAAAATTCGACACACTCGACTCTGAGGTCGAGTCCAAAACTCGAGGACACTCTCAGAGGGCTGTGTTTTCAGCAGAGTTCGGGGAGTTCATGTCGGAATGGAACGTCAGTCGGGCAGCTGGCGGGTGGACTCTCGGGCTAGCATCCTGTTACCTGGGTGCACTTGAAATCTTCGCTGATCGCCCAGGCCGTGGCCAGGGTGGCGGCCGCGCTGCGGGGGAGAGAGGACGTAAAGAACCTCCACCAGGCTCGGTACTCGCGGATCAGGTCCGCTCCGGCGCCACGGCCCAACCGGCTCAGCACGCTCAGTCTGTGAGTCAGCCAACCCAGCTCTGGGTCTCTGTACAGCAGCCCGGGGTTCTGCGGAGCACCAGCATACAGCCTCAGTGCGATGTGAAAACACGGCGCCACGTTTAGGATTTGAACCCGCGTCATTGGCTTCAATCGCCAGTGCTCTACCAACTGAGCTAACTGATTCTAGGTTCAATCCAACGCAAACTCACAGCGCTGTTAGCCAGCTGAACTGTCGGTCCTCAACTGGTGGGGAAGGCTACCTATCATGAAGGGGCGACCACCAGATGAACTATTACTGTCAGTTTTGTATCGATCGCAATAGGGGTTAATACACGAGTAACTCAGCACAGCACTTTTGACGTCTCCAGACGTCGACCCATTCCCGCACTCCAGGTGGTGAGCATTTCGCACTGCACAGGGAGAAGCGATTCAAGAGGGGCCTCACTCCAAGGCTGCCATGCAGATAGCACGTCACGAATTCACTGGCGCAGCAGGGAAGGTGCGGGAGGGGCACTTATGAACTACACACACTGAAGCCAAACTTCGATGAAGTTATTTTCAAAAGCAACAACAGTGTTTTAGGAATGTTGGTATTACTCCCATTTCTATTATGGTAATTCCAATGCTATTGTTATTGTAAAATTACCATGGTTACGGTAATCTTTGACCAGGTGACCCAAACAACCATTATTCATCATGGTAAAAAGAAAAGCACCATGTAAAAACATTGGTAAAATTTTTACCAGTAATTTTCTATGATAATGACCACAACTAAAAATAAGTGAAAGTAACGTAGCTGCCACAAACGATGGAGGAATATTCATTCGTCGACAAAACGGAAATAAGAAACTCTCCGCGAAGTTCCTGCCACATCTCTGACGTGCCAAAGTATTTTCCACGTTTCGCACATGCGGAGAAAGCGATGGTGACGCAGAGCTCCTCAACAGGTGGCACTGCTGGCGTTGAGAACCTGCGCAGCGCGGCGCACGGGGTGAAGAAAGAAAAGGAAAGGAAAGGAAAACAAAAAGGCGGTGTATTTCCGCCACCTCGCCACCCAGGAGACGCACGGCTGCGCGCAGTGAAAGTCCCTCACAGTGGCAAACTGTGACGTCACCGTCCACGTCCAGTACTGTCAGCGCCGAGAGGACCTCCCGCTTCATCGATGGAAAGATATCAACACATACAGCACTGCTTAGAACATTGGTGACCATTGCTGGTAAGCCCTATCGCAATGAAAACGACAGCTCACACATCGGAAACAATAACAACAGGGTTGCCACAAAATGCTTGACAGTCGATTTCCCTGAATTTTCCCTGACCAAATTAACAATTTTCCATGATTTCAAAAAGTCTGATCTCACGCTCCAAAAATCAATGCAGCAACTGGAAACTTGAAGATTTTCAATTCCCCTCACTTTAAAGCAACTCGATGTTGTTTTCCCTGACTTTTCCCTGACTTCTCTGACCAAATCCCCCGACTTTTCACTGACAGTCCTCACTTGTGGCAACCCTGAACAATCCTACGGTTTAGCGGTAGATCTGCGGCCAGATCAAATCTGGAAAGTTCTCTCTTCTTCTTCTTCAAAAAAAAAAAGAAAAACACACAGGAAAGTGAGTGGATCGCGGCCTAGGCCTACCTGCGCGGCGTTGTGCTGGCTGGTGATGGTGGCGAGCTGCGCGGCCGAGTCCAGCACGCCGTCCTTCACCACGTAGTGGATGAGGTCCATGGCCCGCCGCATCTGGCAGAACACCGTGTCTCTGCTCTCCCGCGCCGTGGGGCAGTCAGGATGCCTGAGGCAGGTCTGAAAACAAACGAAGGCACTACTTGTGAGGCCCTGTGCTGTGGGGAGGTAGGTTCTGCGCCACACTACGGTCGTGCCTTATATATATAAAACGTATGCGAGGCTTAGCCGCCACACAAGGTGGGAAGCCGGGGAGTCAAAAAGTGGCAAATTTTGCCTAATTTATGAATGGCTTGCTCTCCATGGCAGCAAAGCAAAGGAAAAGTCATCTGGGCCACTGCTAGAAAAAATCGCAACAAAAAGTACAATTAAGTTGTAAATTATTTTCCCAATCGCATTGTAGGCCTAGAAAAATATTTTAACTTCTCTGCTCTCCTCATTTTTTGGTACAACACGTAGCCTATTGTACTAGAAATCGTGTGACCTACAATACTGAATTGTAAATTTTTTTTCTCCAGAGAGTACAATATCTTTTGCTGTGGGGGACTGTGTTAAAGCTTAAGTACGGTTTGGCTTTGGTCGGGTTTTGGTACTGAAATAAGCAGTCAAGTCGATGACCGTCGGTTCAAATACAGGTGTCTCCGACGGTGTGTTTTATGGTATTTGTATACTCCTATTTCCTTACGAACTAATTT
Organism: Aptinothrips rufus; assembly: GCA_902196195.1. Lineage (NCBI taxonomy): Eukaryota > Metazoa > Arthropoda > Insecta > Thysanoptera > Thripidae > Aptinothrips > Aptinothrips rufus. The sequence goes on from CABIKL010002727.1 coordinate 4,585, forward strand.
GTTCATATTATGAACAGATTTGGTCATACTATTACTATGAACAAAATCCAACTGTCATAGCTACGAACAAGTCAAATGGTTCGTACAATGACTACATTTGTTCATATTATGGTCAATTTCGTTCATAATACGAACAGATTTGTTCGTACGTTATGACAGTTGGGGGGTTGATAGTAAGAAATTAAGAGTGTCAGGGTTGCTACGCTTTTTCCATTTCAGAATTCCCTGACATTTCCAGCTTTTCCAGACCAAATTTTCGAAATTTCCCAGACAATAATTGACCGTTTTTTCCATCCATTTGTCAAGAAAAAAAAAGATCACGCGAGACGAATTACGGGTACACGACGCTTATCTCTGAAATTAGTGTGATCTCGATGAGTTAAGAAAATTTCAACCGGTAGGATATTTTAGTTGTAAATGTAAAAGATCAATATATTTTTTATTTAAAGGCAAAAGACGAGTTATAAATCTAAAATCGCTGATAACGACGATATTTCAAAAAAATTCCCTGACATTTCCAGGTTTTCCTTGACGCGCAGCAACCCTGACTGTGGGCCTGCTCTGCACAGAACCAAGACGAGGTGGCCGAGCCTCCGAGCCTCGCCCTCAGCCACCTGCCCGCTGCAGCAGCGATAGGAAAAGTGTCAAAGTTTCGTCGCGCCCCTCGGGAAGGGCAGGGACTAAGAAAGGCCCGGGCTGGAACTCTGCCGGAAAAATGTACAAAGGTCTGAAAAAATTGCTCCAAAGTTGTTTGCATTGAAAATTATAGCGAAAATTTGAAAAACTTTGACTAATTTTTAAACTTCCCGAAAAAAATGTCCAACATGTGCGAATCACTGCTGTTCACATATATGACGTCACGCTGTGTTGCGTCGTTTCAACCCCCGTACCAATCGTCTTCTCCCTTGGATACTGGACGATCACCCCCGTGTTTTCGCCCTCCTCCTCCCTTAAAGGTGTGAAGTAATTCTCGAACAGACCATTAAATTAGCACTGGTCCTCCTGGCAGTCTGGCTGCCGGATACGCAGGTGCTACAAAGAAGGGGTCGAATCCTTGACCAAGGTCAGGAGCACATCCTAGGCCATAAGTGTCATTAACGTCACACTCTTATTTTCTTCCGCAGAAATTCACTATGAACAAACAGCAACCGTCATTTCTACATACAACTCACGTTGTTCGTACTTATTGCTCGTTGTGTGAACAAATTCCTTCACGATACGGTCAACTTCGTTCATAAAATGAACAGATTTGTTCATAACTTATGCGGCTCGTGGGGATGCAAGAGATTATAACGCATCTTCATGCAGCTTCCTCTGCACCTTGACAGGAGAGGCGGGAGAGCCATACTGGGGGTCCCAAGGGCAGGCCAGGAACGGCTCCCGGAGTCTTAACTTTAACTGGAGTCGTTTCCGGGACTTAAAGGACTTGGCAGGCATAAAACTAATGGCAGGAGTTGTTAAGTCGGGTTCCTCCGACCCTGAGGACTTGCGCGGCGGACTCCATGAAGGGGCAACTCCGGCCGTACGGTCAACGTGCCTGATTAAGGCACAGCAGTACGGAAAATTCAGGGGCGAAGTTGAAAAGCGGGATGGGTCGGAAAGGTGAATGTGAATGCCCCTTAAGTCTTCGATCTCAAGGTGAGGGGGATAGGTTACGCCGACGTATGACTTATCCCTTTTCTCCGATTCTTAGCTGGATTCTTAGCACCATCGGTACTTGCAGTATTAAAAGGTTAAGTAGGATTGCTTCGCCTTACGAAGGATTTTGAGCATCCGTACGATTAAGAAGAATTTTCTACGTAAGAACATTCGTATAACAAAGGGTTTTCTTCGTATGACCACGAAAATTCTTTGTAATAACGTATGCTTTAAGTCCTTTGTAAGGTTTTAACAGTTCATAAACCTGTGATGCTCGTTCGACGAGCCTGGGGTCCTTCACATCGTCGAATAGTGTATAATGAACATATTCACTAGCTTCCTAAATGTTGGGGTTTATAAGATACGTTAATTGATTTTAATTGGTAATTATCTGATTAGTACAAGTGGACTTTGGATATAACTGAGAGGCAGTTTCTTGCAAATTTGCGGTGTTTCTCCGATAACCAGAGATGGTTAGTGGATTATCACAAGGTGGGTGATCATAACCGAATACAGCTTGACGCGAGGCTTGACGTGTACAATCTGAGCCTGGAACGACGGAGCCCTCGGTGGAAAAGATGAATGCAAAAGATACAGAAACCCACACTGGCATTTCGTACTTCGCCGCTGCTCATGTCTTTCGTTTATTTGTCCACGCTGTCTGGAACCGCTGCTGGCGCTGGCCTTCGAAAAGAAAGAGATCACGGGCGAAGTCTGCCAGCGCTCCCACCAGCCCATGGGGTGGCCGCCGGGTGCGGGCGGTGAGGGGTATATGTATTCATTTGACAAGTCATCTTTTCAGGACGCTCGCTGAAGCATCTCGCTTTGAGCCAGTCCCCCCCCCCCCCCCCCCCCCCCCCCCAATCATCCCCCACCCTTCGGCCCCTCACCCCTCACCCAGTTCCACCAGTCTAGCGTGTCCCGGTGGCGAGTTCCCACGATGTATTGACATTCTTATCGAGTTCTCAACATTTTTCCACAATGTGAGAGACGCGACTCCACCGAGAGTAACAGAGCTCAGTCCCTGGAGACCCCCTCCCCTCCCCTCCCCTCCGTGTCCGCCGTGCCATTCATCTAACTGGGTCAGACTCTGAGTCAAAGCCCCACTCGAAAACACGGCATTGCAATGCGCTGCACTGCGTCTGCTGGCACACACCTTACATTACTCATAACTCATCCCCTCCTTTCTGTAGCTAACCTACTTTGAAGTTTCAGGCCGATGAAATCCAGCAATACGTCTAAGGGGCTGTCCACGAATTACGTAGGGATCTGGGAGGGGGGGGGGGGGTCCGAGCCTGCCTTATGGTCCTATACCAAAAGAGGTTAGGGGAGGGCGGATCAAAATGGGCCCAGTTTTGTCTTACGTAATTTATGAACGACCCCTAAAAGCATCCGGTTTAATTTTCACTGCAAACTCAAACGTCCACGACACGAATGTCATATGTATCAGGCGTAACGTTATTTATATTAGGCATATGTGATACAAAATGTTATGCATGACGTTGGAGTTGCCGGTCCCATAAGAATCGCTATACCCCAGTGAGAAATGATCGGTCGTTTCGACATCGACCCGACGTCGTTTTGATCTCTATTTCCAACAGGGACCCGAGCGTCTGAAATGGGTACGCATACACTGATAAGACATTAATAAGTCTATACAATTAATAAAAAAAAATGCATGATTTCTAGCGAACTTTATGTTTTCAAAGAATCTATTCGCATTAGAAACAATATATTGTTTTTGATCCAGCTTCTTCTTTTTGATCGAATCCTTCGCTCTAAAACGAATCTTTCCTCCAGTTATCAGTAAGGTTTATAAATTGTCCTTTTACGAACTTTTTGTAATACAACGAGCAATTTGTCGTTGACTAAAAATTTTCTATAGCTTTCGAAAGCTTTAGCTCCATGTTTATAAGTTACTTTGTTTAAGAATAACACATTGCGGGAACAATATCGACTCCTTCTTCATACCCACAGCTTGCTTTTAAACAACTCGTAACATTACGACTTGATCGCTAGCATCGCTTACGATCGAGTTGTTCAGAAACGAGCGTCATCATAAAAAAAAAACACTTTTTTTTTAGAGCCCCTGCTCCCACCCCCTCGTAAGACGAATATAACCTAACCATCACCATGCTTTCTGTACGGGACCGTGAGATATGTGAAGACCCCCTCCCTCCCCTAAGAGCCTTACGTTATTTACGGACAGCCCCTAAAGTAAGCATTGAAAGTCCTCGAGGCGCGGGGTGTACCTTGGAGGAGATGAGCAGCATGATGGTGGAGCGGTCCAGCACCTGCCTGGCCGCGGCCATCTGAGCGCGCCGCCGCTCGTCCTTCGTGTCGTTCTGCCTGTCCCCGGTGAGGTAGGCCAGCTCCACCATCTCGGCGCCGAAGTGCGAGAAGGCCTTGACGAACTCGGTGAAGTTGGACACGTTCTCCAGCCGACCAAGGCTGCGCGCCACCTGCCGACACAACAGCAGCGTGAAAAAAAATACTCGCGTCAATTTATGAAGTACACTGTTAAAACCTTACCAAGGATTTCAAGCATACGTAATACGAAGCCGGTTTCTTTGAAATACAAAGAAAAACCTTTGTAGTACGAAGAACATCCTTTGTAATAACGAAAAAAAATCCTACGTTCTTACGTAGAAAATTCTTCGTAAGCTAGCGTATGCTTGAAAATCCTTCGTAATACGAAGAAAATTCTTTGCAAGAAGAAGCAATCCTCACGTAACGTTTTAATAGTGTAAATGTTTAGCAGATTGTACGATGTACTGTACAGAAATGTCCACGACCGATATGTCACGACGTTACAGGGCATTCTCAATGCCAGTAACATTTTTGTTCAGATTTAGTAAGGTTTTTACACACAACTAGAATTACTAAGTTAACAATACAGTAACAATGTTTTAACAATTTGGTAATAATTATGCGATAAAGTAGGAAAATTGTCATAAATTCTATTTATGTTTAAAAACGTTACAAAGTCAGGACAAAAAAGTTACTAGACATTTGGAGTGTGGTTGTTAAAAATACTTAGTGACTTAACGATTCGTTTTCTATAGGACAGAAACAGTCCCCTATACGATCCGTCCGGTACACCACCTCTTTGGAGGGCAAGGGCCAAGGGCCAACAAGGGGGTCGGAGCTCTCACCTTGTCCTTGGCGAGTAGCAGCTGCTTGACGACCACGATGTCGGCGAGCAGCAGCACCCTGGTGACGGACTGCAGCAGGCACCGCGCCGCGCGCACCACCGCTCCTCTGTCCGCCGGGGAGTCCCCCATTGCCGCCTCGCACAGCTTCTCGATAGCCGACCCTGCGCGACACAAACACAACGCTCTATTGAAATTCTTGATCAGGTGACCTTCTACCTTTTGTCATGAAAGGACGAGTAATAAAAAATAGTGCTGTTAAATTGCTAACTGCAACTATCTATGTTAAGGACCACACGGGACCACACACATCATATTACGGTAGTAGTAAGGACAGTCATTCGGGGGTTGTTTTTTGAAAATTCGGGTGTTTCGATGATAAGTGGTAATTATTGGATTATAATTGGTGACTGAATAGAGTACAGAATGAAGTGTGCGGGAACGTGGGAAGCAAAGGGAAGAGAAGGGAAGGCACGGGCAGGCAAAGGAAAGGCAGGGAAGGGAAGGGCAGGGAAGAGCAGGGGTGGGCAGAGAAAGGGGAAGGCATAGGGACATTCGCATTCAATCTGGTCTCTGCTCATTTCGATGGATTGGCCTGAGGGAGCACCGCGCGGAGCACCGCGAGGCGAGCCGGGCTGTGGGACAGGGAGCGGGTGTAGGTGTAGAGGGCAAGGGAGGACGCGAGGGGGAAGACTGGGGGAGAGGCGGAGTGGGAGAGGCAGGTAGTCGGTGACCAGTTGATTGGGTCTGGCCTGTCTGGCATTGAGTCAGCATTATTCACTTATTCGTTCAGAACGAGTTTGATAGGGACTTGATTCGAAGCTCCCACACTGTTAAATTCTTGCGAACAACTGCTTTGAAATACAGAGAATTTGGAGGCATTGCGATACAACCGAATTTCTTTCGCAACTACAAAGCATTTCCTTTGTATTACAAACAAATTTCTTCGCAATACAAACAAAATCATTCGCAAGCTACGAACAAATGTTGCGAAGGATTTTGTTTGTATTGCGAAGAAATTTTTTGCCAACAAAATGATTCTCAATTGAGAAGAAGTGCTTTGCAGCACAATGTCCTCAAATCGTTTGCAAATAGCGAAGCATTTTTTCGAAAGCGTATGAGAGTATACACGTGCTGCCGATAAACTCGAAAAAGTAGGTAACACAATTATAGTTTGGATCGAGTTCAACTGACAGCGCTAGCAGGCGACAGGCGACAGGTCAACAAGACAGCTTGACAGTGAAATGCTGAGGTTGACAAGTAGACCACGGACACTGCATGACACACCGGGCGTTATTTGACACACTTTTAATTAATTTCCAAGTGTTCTAGTCCTCATCAAAAACTTGCCACACCCTGCTGCAATCATTGCACTGTCCACGAGCACCCAGCAAGTCGTCCCGGTAGGCTGCACGCGAGTTTTAATAGCCTCGACGCTAGGTTTCTCTAATTTCCCTCTTCAGGGCTGGCGCGACATTCCACTTTCATTTTTATTCCTGACGTTCCCCTAGTTTTAATTTTGTGTGCAATCAAGGTAGTTTCAAAAGATTTGTTTGAAAGCATTGTGTCTTTCGTACGCAAGACACACGAAAACGGAGTGGCACTTTCACTACTTTTGAGTTAATGTTCTAAAACTTTGAACGCGGTTTCGCAAATTTTCAATACATGTTCAAAAATTAACAAACAAAAAATTGTTTGCATATTTTAAAAATTTTTCGCAAATTTTAGTAAAATTGCGTAAATTCTTAGAGAAGTATTGTAATATTTTTTTAAATCACAACTTTTGAGAAAAGTTTTGCAGCTTCGAGAACAATTTCGATTTTCGACTGCGGAGAAGCTACCTTTCAGGAGTGTCCACCCCATCGACACCATAACCAACCCCCAACACACTCCCTTACTCACTGTAATGCATAAGCAAACGACTAATTAAACTTGATGCAACTCTCAGTAAAAAGGGAGAAACTCAGGTGCCCGTCGAGGCCCGTCCAGGCCCAGCCCGACCCTGCCCGGCCCGACCCGACCCGCGGACCGGCATCAAGCCGCCTGGGAGGCACAGCAAACAGAAGTTGGCCTGTTGACTGGCTAAGCAGCAGGGGCGGCGAGCAGAACCTCGCGCCACGGCTCGTGAAATAGGAAAGAGCCAGACCAGCGAATTTCTCCCTAAAGTGCGCCAATTATCACGGCGAGCGTTAGCAGAGCTGTAAATCTTATTTCACCAGCCGGCCTGCTAGCGTCAGAGCGGGGAATAACAAAGAGGAGGAAAATGAAAATGAAAAGAGATCTCTACCGAAACCGGCCTTATGAATGCACCCTCGCCTGCCGCGGGGAGCACGGGAAGGCTGTTGGTACACTACTAGATTATGTCCTTTTTGTACGTAACTATACAGAATTAAGTGAACTACGAACAATTTTGTACGTAGTTATGAACAAATTGGACTCAACTAAGCACAAATTGAAAATATCGTATTGAAAATTATACATATGTTGTGGGTGCACGTTCTAAGTGAGAAGATGTTTCAACTCAATGTCGACTCGATGTCGATTCGATGTCGATTCGAGGTCGTTCCGAAAAAAGGATCACGTCAATGCGACGTCGAAGCGATGTGGATGTGATCTCCATTTCTCACTGGGGAAGTTCTGCATAGTTACGTAGAAAGAGTTACATAACTCGGTGGTGTGTGGATCGTAACTTACATCTGGAAGCTGGAAGTATCCT
>CABIKL010002728.1:0-12088 GCA_902196195.1 Aptinothrips rufus
GGGGATGGGGGCGGGGTGCGGGATGTCGGGCCCGGCAGGACAGGACAGGGCGGGGCGGGGAGGGGTGCGGTAGGCCTACAAGTACAGAATTTTGGCCGCAGTGCAGTCAATTCCTTCCTAGCGCGCGTCAAGTGTTGTGCTTAGAGCACGCCGGGTGTATGGGGTCAAGTAATTTGCAAACGAATACTCCAGATGTGCGCAGTAATCACGGATTAAATTATTTCTTCAGAGATGCTCGTATAACCACACTTTTCTCACAAGTAGAAGGAAACAGGAAGGGGCCCCCGGCAGGCCGAGCCGGTAGGGACTATCTGCAGTACAAAAACTATATTTACAGGAAAGGTGAAGTGTTGGGAGGATGCTGTTAATAACAGTGTATGAGAAATTGTTTACTCAACATCAAGCATACGTACTTTAGATGAAGAGGCCGTTGTAACACCAACTCATAAACTTTGAAGTGGTTCAACATTAACTCGGCCTTCTATAATTGGCCTCAGAGGATAATAATAGGCCCAAGGCTCGGGTGCACCTTGGCGTCTTTCAATTTTTGACACGTCATTTGAAGTCAGCCACGAGATCATCCATAACATGCCTTCACTGATCTGTTGAAAATGTCTTTCCTCTAAGCACCATTTTTGCAGAAACAGGTCTGTAGAAAACTGGACCTTGTGGGGCCTCCAATATTCTTCTTTCATGTCGTTCCAGATTTCTATAAGTGTGGCTTTCTCCTCATATTGTTGGTGTCCCTCAATTCTTTATGCGTGTGGCAAGGATTTATTGGCAGAGAAAGCACCATGGTTATAGAGAGAAGCTTGTAGTGCAGCAGTTTTTCTACCAGTACACTGGTATTTGATAGCCTCGAAAGCATATCTGCTGCTCCCATTTGTGCTGAGGGTCTATATTCAATCTTGTAATCAAACGACCGCAGAATCATGGACCATCTTTGGACGCTTGCTGCTGACATTAATGGCGGAGCTCAAAGACCACTAATTTTGCTGTTAAATTGGACAGAGAGCATTTAAACTAGCAACTGTTAAAAAAAATGTCCTTTCTCTTCTTGTATCCCGTGTGGGATAATGTTATCAGCTAAGGTAGGAATATAGTAAGCATCATTCAAAATTAATATCCATCCTCCACATTGATCAGATAATTTAAGTTCTGCCGTTCCAATACCTTCAATGGCTAGTGATGATCCATCGCCTTGACTCACTTTCCCTTAACTTGTTTGAATTCTGTGAACAAATCCTTAGAATTCAGCATATGGTCAGTGGCACCACCATCTAGCATATGGTAACCAGGCTTCTGATTTGGTCCATCGTGATTGCTGAGACACAAAACTTGAACTTTCTCTATTTGTAGGGATCCAACTTTGTTTGAAGTTTCACCTTTCTTTTCTTCTTTCATCCCTCATCCAAAAAGGGCGGCAGACGACGCTTGCGCTTGTTTCGACGCAGGGCGAGTGGTGGTGCAGCGCCGTCCCAAAGTGACTGCTCTTCTCACTGCTCACACTGTGACTTTGCCAGGCATATTGCACCTTGATTGTCAACTCTAATTTCAATTGGTCTGTCCACAACCTGAGATACGTTTAGCTCTTCCAATAAATCTTGAATCCATAAGACAGTCTTGGTACATTCATGCATTGAATAGTATTCTGCATCCATTGTAGAATCTGCGACTGTTGACTGTTTTCTGCAGCACCAAACCACTGGTCTGTTAACTAAATTTAGCACAACTCCACTAACTGACTTTGATGATTCTCTGTCTTACCCTCAGAATGCTTGCACATTTTTCTCTGATTTGACATATCTCAATTTCACATCTTTATATTATGCACATACCTCAGTACATGTCTAAGTTTCAGTGGCTCTTTCTGAGATCTGAATTCAGTTGGCTGAATTGAATTGTATAAGCCAAATCAGTGCTCATAATTTGCAGCCAAGGCAACGTACATCTTCTGGCGGGATAGCTGTTGTCACTTTCAACTGCTTCTTCAGATCTGACTGCCAGCTGAGCACAAAGACCACCAATTTTGCTGCTAAACTGGGCAGATAGCATACAACTAGAAACCTCAAATTAAGTGTTTTTCATAAACTTAGAATGCAGAATACAAGAACCGTTTAATCTAAAACCAGTCCCCTTTTCTTTTTTTGGCGCTGAATTTCGCAACCAGGTTTTCAGTTCGAATCAATTCATTGATGTCTTGCTCTTCTGCCAAGAAAACCAGAGCCGGTACTCTTGCTTGGCACATAGTGCACCTCAGACAGTTCTTTCTGTAGGCCATCTTCGAAAAGCGGCGTTGATGCGGGATTTTGGCAATAATCGTCTGCGCACGCAGACAACTTTCAAACCATTTGGACTGCGGATTACATGAGGATTGTCTGAAGACCATCTGGCGAATGTCTGCGAGTCGTCTGCGAACTGATTGGGTGTTGTCTGCATATCGTCTGCAGCGGGAAGTCTGGGCATTCCCTGGGCCTTGACGGAGGGTCAACTGTTTGTGATCTGCAGAAGATCTGACTATCGTCTGCGCAACGACCTACAGTTAATTGGGCTCACCGATGTTTTCCGAATGAAAGGCAGACAATTCTTTCCACTCGGGGTGTCATTGTGTGAGTTGCTTTCGCTGCTTGAGGGCTCTACTACCACAAGATGCGTGCGATTGCTCTCGGTTGGCCCGAAGTCTCTGCCACAGTTCTTGACGAAGGACAACCTCTCGTACCAACAGCATTTCGTTTTTGATTTCTGACCCTCGCCGCTCTTAAAAGTCTTCCAGTGTGAATGCTCCTTGACCCAAGATTTGTACAGGTTCCTCCACACCTTTAAGCAATGGGCACTACCCGAAATGAAAACGATTTGTGAGGGCATGGGCAGGCAGGAAGAAACACTTCCTGTTTTATGTACCAAGAAAAAAAAACCCTCAAACAGTTTCTTTCTGTATTTATTTATGTTTTTTTTAAATGCACCAACTTGTATTGGCTGAGAACCGGCTGGCGATCTCTTCTCAAATTCTATTCTTCTTTTCGGTCTTTCTGTTTGCTTTTAAGTTCACCTCCCACAACTCTTCTCTTTCTTGAACTAGATCCACAAGTTTCTCTTTACTGAAAGGTCCTATATTGCACGACATGTTTTAATTTAAAATAAAGTTATAAGTTATCATATCAACAAGTTTGAACACGCAAAGAACATAAAACATCTAACAGACCGCGCAAACGCCTCCTCGCAACTCGCCCGAAACGATCCCGACCGATAGATTTCGGTAACTGATGGCCGTGATTTCGCCCGATTGTAGCTCAAAAGCTTGGGGCTCGCTAGCATTTCTCGCGTCCACGCGTATGTTCCCGCCCTTTGCTCTGATTGACTAGTGGGAGAAATATCGCACGTGCGATATTCGCGCGAGGAAAAAACGCCGCATTTTAAACGAAGCATAAGCAAGATCGGTTTCGGCTAGTACCAAAAAAAACAAAAAAAAACAGATGTGGTGTTTCATGCCGCGTCAACGACAACTTATCCAATCAGAGGAGCACAGATATCAGGACTTTACTCACATTCCTCACGGCACCTGTAGCAGGCTCCCATGCCTCCTACAAAGCTGAGAGGCGACCGTTGATGCCTTTGTAGTATTGATACGTATGCTGACAGGTGATTCTACAACGAAAATAAGGCAGTGTGAGTAAACACCATGAACGTGTTGTCATTTGTAAATTAGGGCGACGTTAGGAAACACGAAGAGTTCACTTTCCACTTTTAAAAAATCACTATTTGCTCCAGGGTGTATCCTGATGTCGAAGGAGATGATTGACTTCTGAAGTATCTATTGTTTGGTTGTTCATTTGCTCATTAAATTTTTCGATGTCGCTGTCTCGAGCTGTGCTCAACAACTACCAGAAAGATGTCGGAAATCCCGTCACGGAATGCATTTCTGGTGTACCCGTTGCTGACGTAGCAGCCAATTGTGTGTGGACTTGGTCCATGCCAGTCTGCAGACCCCGCATTGCCTCCACAGCAGATCTGCGGAGTGTGCGTCGTCCCTCAAGATCAGCAGGGTGTTGCTGTCGCACTCGCTGCTGTGGCCGAACCTGCTGTGGCTGAGCCTGCTGTAGGTGGGCAAGGCGCCGTTGAACTGGCTGCTTCCCTTGCTGATTCTCTTGTTGGTCCTGTAGGGACAGGGGATCATTACTTCTTCCCTTCTTCTTTCATCCTTGATCTGCACATGTAGATCGGCTTCTTGGTCAACATTTTAAAGGAACTCACAACCAGGTGCAGCCACAGCTAAGGCATCATAGCAGGGATCACCGCGCATAACATCCACTATATCTTTGAAATATGGGAAGAATATTTGCCCATCCTGGCCAGTTGACTGCATCTTTGCCTTGGCAGCACGCAGACTGCAAATGTGAAAAGAGGAATAAATTCATGAAACAATGGCCACAGGAAAAAAAAAAACATAGTCTATCTTTTCAAAAAAATGCATACGGATTTCAAAGCTTCCTCCATTTTCTTCTGTACTTTCGCGCCCTTCCCTTCTAACTGTGGATACCTCCTGTGCAGATTTGATGCGGTTTTATTGAATGTAATAATTTTTGGTTTCGTGCTGTTTGTCTGGCACGTAGGCCCGCCGCCGCGGACCGCGCCAGCTCCCGGACGAGGTTTGCCAGCCAAGAGCGCGCGACGTCTGGGGTACTGTGGCGGGTCCATGGTGACGTCAGCGGGGCGTCCACTTGCGGCTGGGACGCGACGTGCTTCAAGGTCACCAAGCGGCGTGCGCTGCCCGCCCCACCTGTCGACGTGGTGCCGCAGGTCGTCGCGATACTCCGGCTGCAGGGAGCCAAAATTGCCGCGTATCAGCACCATCCATGGATGAGGAAATTTCTTCTTCCAAATCCAACCGACGCTTTGCCACTATTCCAAAGAGTACGGTTGAGGTCATACAGAAGGATGTCTTAACACACATAATAAAATAAGAAAAATAACAACGAAAGGCCACAAATTAGCTTAGCTGACAACTGTGAGTATTCGGGTTCTACAATGTCCTCACCCCTGAGAACTTTTCAGGCACTTTGTGAACAAGGTCTTCGTTGGTAAATTTATCCGCCTATATCGTCACATTTACAAGGACTAGTCGGTGAAAGCAAAGTAAAAAACTAGAAATGTTGAGTAAAAAAACTCAGTAAAAAACAGTAAAATATTCCGGCCTGAGTTTTTTACTTTTACACTTTCTTAATTTTAAAACCCTATCGGCAATTCCTTGAATTTTTCGGGTTGCTGTGGCCAGCCATGGCTACCTTTAAGGGAGTAGAACGATTATCTACTCGCGTATGAGGTGGTGAATCCTCCAATCGATCTGCAAATAAAGTAAGGATTATTGATAACAGTGAGCAGCACTTTTAAACTGTATTATTGTCCAATGAAATCGTCCTAAATTAAGTTGCGTTCAAATCTGCATCAATGGAAAGGCATAAGAAAATCCATAACTTCACCTGATTGATTCCGACACATTCTGTCGATCTCCGAGCACTCTTTCTCTTCATCGTGTTCACAGACCTCATTTACCTGAGCATTGAAAGGGAACTTAGCTTCAGGCATAAATTTATTTTGGCATAATGTCCGTTCGGGATAGATCGTTTGAAGTATAATTACTCTCAAGAATAAATTATAAAACGCAAAACACCACCTCCTGTTTTCGAGGACATTACCCGTATCTGGATCCGCCGTCTGGGACTATATATTCTTTGTGGCGAAAATGGTTGGTACTCTTAGTGTACAAGAATGGTACACTGATTACGGTACAGGGTGGTACGATTCATGTTCATACTGTGTACACTCTTAGTACAAGTTAGTGTACGGTTTGCTACACTATTGTCAACTGTTGTACGCTTCGGGTACATTTAGTGTAATATGGCCCACTTTTGTGTACAGTGTTGGTGATGTAGTGTACACTTCTGTGCTCAGTAAGTACAGTAGTGTACAGATTTGCTGGTGAATGTAGTGTACGGGGTGCGTAACTTAGTGTACACTTAGGCAGCTAAATTTTGGGCTGGTTAGGTACAATTGGTGTAGTTAGGTACAAAAATATAGAAAAATACTATAAATAGGTTATTAATAACTACATATCCTTGGCAATATCCTTTGCATTGTCCTCACTGTGCTCCACACTATCTACTTCATCTTCTTCGGCAAATTTCGTATTGCCCTGACAGTCTCCTTGTCCTCCTCGGTTGTACTGAAATAGAAGTACAGAAATATACAATATTTAGTCTGGTAATGAATCAATTATACCGGTACGATTATAACACAGACCCTCCATTGAAGCAGACATATAACTTACTTATCTTTTCTGCCGTTGATGGGAACAAGCTCTCCTTTTTCATTCACACGGAATTCTTGTGTGCTAAAACAAACAAAACAGAAAAAATAGAAAGGTAAACTGTTACATTCTCTTCTTTAAGTGAGCATCAAAGTGAAAAGAAAACCCTCTCTGCAACATAACTGTAGACATTCATTTGCAACATTTTAACAGGTATGGACTTTGAATGCTCTAGAACGTCAAACTGAAGCAAAAGCAGATGTCAAATTATCTTTTCTTTTAAACACTGATCAGCAAGTTGTTCAAAACTGTTGAAAAAACACAAGCGATATCTCATATGCAGAGATTCTTTCCCATGTTTCTTGTCACCATGCGAATGATTTCACGTGACTTCGCTGCCTTTCTGGTAGCAGCACCAGCTTTGGATGCCTGTGACCTTCCTCGGCCAGAGAACCTTCCTGTGTTTCTTCTGCCAGCCAAGTCTCTGGCGCTTTTGGAGAGGATGGGTAAAATTGTGCTTTTCTGCCCCTCCGGGTCGGAGGCCCCAGTCCTCTCCAAGAAGCGTTTGTAATGATCTGGATAAAAGAGCATTTGCATTAATTCTCTTATTTTACAGTAAGCTGTATGGTCGGTTAAGGTATTAATGCACGTGGTTGCTGCCTACCTTGGGCCGCATCCTTAAACTGGAGAGAAAAGGGGAAGAAAACGCCTTTGTTCTGAGTCTGAACAATGTACCTCATAACCTTTGCTTTCTCTTCCCCATAGTGGCCAATCAGTGTTGCCCGGCACCAGGCTTTCACATCTGATGTGGTGGCCAGTGTCTCGGCTGAGAAGCGGTTACAGAGAACGCCACTCCCAGGGTCTACCTGAAAAACAATAGAAACTATTAAAGAAAAAAGATATTATTACTGTTAAGTCCGGGAGGGCTGGTATGCGGAGCAATAAATCAGGAGAGTAAACACTGGTACCTTTCTACTATGGCGAAGTTGGGGTGAAGTGTCCCGCATCACTGCTACAACAACTCTGGCTCCGGCTCACGCCGTGCCGTCCCAGCTCGCCTCCCGGGCGCTTACCCAGCGCCGCGGTTGCGAGCTGCGGAACTACAGCAGACGACCTCACGTCGCATGCTCCGGACACTACCCCCCCCCCCCCCCCCCCCCCCCCCCCCCCCCCCCCCCCCCCCCCCCCCAGCTTCTATTCAAATCAACTATTAACTATTAATATACATGGTACAATCTAGCTGTACTACAACAATTATATTCAGTTCGCTGGCGGTAGCGAGCCGGCCTCCTGGTGTTCTTTCTTCGTCGCGACGCGCCGCGCACTACTACCACGCTCCTGACCGACGGGGAGGCATCCCTTTCCCCGCTGGTGCTTCCCTTGGAGCTGCTATCTCCTTCATACGCCAACTGGCGCCTGGCCGTCCCCGCCTCGCTGCTGCTGGCGCCGCTCCCGGCTTTTCGCCATGTGCCGTAGCTGGGCAGGGGAAAACTTCCGGGCTTCTCCCGCGGCCAGGGCGCGCGCGACAGCTCTTTTTCGCCTCCCGCGCCGGCTCTTGCTCCTGCTCGGCGTCTGAGCCTTGCTCGTGCAGGCAGCCTCGCCCTCGACGGGCAAGCCTTGCGGCTCGCCTCGTCCCTTGTCAGGCTGGCTCCAGGGCGGGCCCGCTGCCGGCTTGGCCGTGCTCGGCGAGGCCGGCCCAGTCCTGCGGCTCGCCGTCGGGTCCCTCCAGCTCCTTATAACCACCCCACGGCTTCCCCATTATCAACCAGGGACCGGAGAAAAGCTCCCAAAACCACCCCATGGCTTCCTCATGACAAACCAAACACCACCATGGACCCAGGAAAAGTTTCTATAACACCTCCCTGACTTCCCCATGTCCAACCAAACACCAACAGGGACCCGGGAAAACTCCCTATAACCACTGCATGACGTCCCAATAACCAACCGAACACCTCCAGCGAACCGAGATAACTCCCTATAAGCACCCCATGACTTCACCATGACCAACCAGACACCGCCAACCGCCAGGGACCCGGGAAAAGTTCCTATAAACCGCCCCATGACTTCCCCATGATTAACCAAACCACGAGGGAACCTAGAAAAGTTCTTGTAGCCACCCCACCCATGACCAATCAAACACCACCAGGGACCCGATAAAAGTTTCTATAACCACACCAATGGTGCGAGCAGGCAACCTGCACAACTTTCCGTTTGAAGGAACGCAACACGTGCGACGATTAAGACCCCCCCCCCCCCCCCCCAGCACCCACCCAAGTGGCCAGAGGTCGTCCTGGATCCGCGCCTGGCTCCAAGTCTTACGAAGGCTTCAATGCTTCAACCAACCAATTGCAAAGCTGGCAGACCTCCTGCGAGGTTCGGCGTATTTTAATCTCCTCACCACTCGTGGCCTCCATTCACAAAGGAAGGTGCGAAGATGGGACTGAAGCGTAGTGTAGGCGTAACACCTTGGAGCGGAGGCCAGGGTTAGAGTGGGGTGGGCAGGGGAGCACGGAGAGGAGGGGGGAGGGGGGGAGGCCGCGTGAGCTGGACTGAGCGGGGAAGTGGGTGGGAGACAGGGGCTCGTAAGGTGTGTACATTCATGCAGCAGGTCTGCTCCTGCAGCGTTTGAACTTTACAATCTGACTTCAACTTTATGTTGATGTGGCAAGTTCGCACTCATTCGGCAGTCGCGTTCTGCTTTTGCCGGCAGCATGTAATCATGAAGTTAATGAGAGCAGTACACTCGACAGGGTGCGAGTTTTTATTTTGGGGGTGCTGGGTTGACGGGTAGGTGAAGTCTGTCCCCCCCGAGGGCAAGAGCAGCTGGGTGTTGCATCCTTGACAAGCTGCGAGTTGACGTCGTGTTGGGGCGCTTCAATGACGGGTAGGTGAAGTCTGTCCTCCTCGAGGGCAAGAGCGAGAGCGGTCGCTCGACATAAGGTGCGAGTTGACGTCTTATTGGGGCGCTTGATTGACGGGTAGGAGAAGTCTGTCCTCCTCGAGGGCAAGAGCGAGAGCTCTTCACTCCCCTCTTGAAAAGCAGCTCACAAGTTTTATGTGACTTTTCCTCCTTGATGTTCTTCGATCTTATCTTTGGGAGTGCTGCATAGACAGTTGGTGTGCACCGATGATTGCGGCCATTTAAGACTCCATCTTTAATATAAAGATGCTTTGTTTCGTACTATGAGGCCTACCATCACAGGGCAGCCAGTTTTACATGATCTGCAAGATTAATTTCAAACATTTCATCACATTTCTCAAATAACAGAAAGCCTTCAAACATAACATTTAATGAAGAAAAAGAACGCTTGTTTTGGTCGTGCTCCAGAGCCTGATCCAATTCTAATTTTTCCTCCAAACACTCAACACAATGTCACATTTTTGTGCTTGAAGGCTGGAACGTAGAATTCGTTCGGAGAGACCCCACGGGCAGCCATTTTCCTGTTTTCTGCTACAATTGAATTTGAAGTATCGACGGAAAAAGCGAAGTGTTTCTTCTCTCCATACTATAAAGAAATACCTCAACAGCATCCCAAGAATCAAATACTTGACTCACATAGGGGTCAGGCACGTCCTCCTCGGCAGTGCAGGGTAGAGAGCAAAGAGCCGAACCACGCCACACATAGAGCTTCGAATAGGAGGCACTGGCTGCCCACCTCACCATTCTATACGTTTGGAAGGGGCGGCAGAAATATTTTGTTTTGCGAGTGATGGAACTCAGTTTTGCCAACCTGTCTTGGAAGAAGAGTGTGTCCGTCCACAATAGCGTGGCGATGCGGCCCTAGGTAGAGGGTGCCAGAGTGAGAGCGAATGGTGGGTGTTGGGTGCGAGAGAGAGTGGGAGTCACTGCACGTCACAAACGCAATTTCTGGCCGCGGGAGGCACGTCAACGCGGGCAGTGAGACGATGAGCAGCTGATTACTGCAAACTTCGTAGGAAGTTCCTGTGAGTGTGCAGTTCAGCAGGTCAGTAGGAAGCAAGGTTACGAAATTTTGTTGATCTAGAGAGACACATAGAAAATTAGAATCTACGCTCGTGTACGAATATTCTTCATTCGGATGTTTCTGATAAATCGGAACTATTTTATACAACGCGAAAGTTTGGTCTTGTCTAGAAAGAGACATGTGTACAAATATTCTAACCTGATTATTTCCGATTGAGGAAGCGACTACTCGAGAAATAGTGCAATATATGTAGACTTCTGACGGAGTAGGGTGTGCAATAATTTCAAGTCCAGAGGGAAGCTGCGGCGGTATTTCTAGCAGAAAAGAGAGAAGGGGATGAAAAAATCAGAGAGGCAACCACGCGCCGTGAAAGTCCAAGCATTGTTAAATGAGTGTGAATGCTTACTTACCACTTTTTTAGTAAGCTCGGACGATGCCAAGAGCTTTTTGTTTAGTTCCATTACAGTCTTGACGCTCTCCATCGGAAGATCCACACCTAACAGTTTTGCAGGTCTCTCTGTAAACACGAGACCTCCTCCTGCAGCTGGAGCGGTGGAGATGGCTGTGGACAGCCCCTTCAATTCTTTCTTCTGCTCCTTTAGCTTTGCCACCACACTGTTAGGTTTGCGGAGTATTACTTCCAGAATTTTCTCAATGCCTCCTGGAATCAATAAAAATTTCAAATTTTGGTCTCTGGATTACGACGTCAAACAGGTGCGGGAAGAGCCCTCCACCGCGATGTGGCGCGGTGGCGGCTGCCGTAACTTAGCTCATGCAGTTCTGTCTCGTATTTTACCTAAAAAAAATTAAAAAAATTCCCGGCTGAGCGCTCAACATCCTCAGCAGTCCGCGACGCGGCGCCATGTTACACTTGCGCGCAGACCCGGCAGGGCAGGCCAAAAATACCCCCACTGTGGCGCGGTGGCCTCGAGGGCGGCGGCGGTGGCTTCCTCGTTTTTCTTTATTTTACTTACGGTGTCCTGGAATCATTTGCTTTTTCCTCCATACCTGCCCCTCCACAGCACCACCATCACCTTGTCCGGGTCATAATATTGTAATATTGTTTTTTGTGGGTATTTTAGGTGATGCAACATTTAGAATCTTGATACTCCTTCAGCGGTCGGTAAATTTAACGTATAGCCACACATACACGTGTTGCCCATGACACACGTATCCAGAAGCTGCGCCACTTCAACAACAGGCTGCAGCAGAATCAAATGGTACACCCCTCCTCAGACCACCCACCCTGTCGCCTTCTTTCTTTTCTTCCTCATGAGAGCGTTAGCCACACATTCACGTGTTGCCCTTGACACACGTGTCCAGAAGCTGCGCCACTTCAACAACAGGCTGAAGCAGAATCAAATGCCCTGGCGAAAACGGTGTGTACTATTAGTGTGCAGTTTCAGTACGCTTTAATGTGTACAGTTTAAGTACGTCTGTTGTGCATGTTCAGTACTGCTCTATGTACACAGGTTGGTACACCGCGTGCGAATGTGGTACAGGTGCAGTGCAGATGTGGTTGAGTGGCCCACTTTTTGTGTACACTTGTGTACACTTGTGTACGGTCGGTGTGTGCAGCTTGTGTACACTTGTGTACGGTCGGTGTCTGCAGCTTGTGTACAAACACGGTGCAACTTGAGAGATGTACAGGTTGTGTACAATCTGTGTGCAGTGCAGTGAGCAGTGAATATGCATGCAAAGAAACAAAAGGGCGATCCAAAAGATACACACAAATAGAGTCTTACTAAATACAGTATTTTATACAATAATTTAAAAAAGAAGTAAAGGTATCAATCAACTTGCATCACTATCATTTCCTCCACTTGCTTCATCTTCGCTT
>CABIKL010002729.1:0-12086 GCA_902196195.1 Aptinothrips rufus
TTACCTATCCTTTTCCAATGGACTTTCAAGGAACCATCCGCCGTTCCTTGGATTCCGAGGATCCGTTTTTACCGTGTATAGCACAGTGGTTAGAAATGTTCCACTCTGGTGCCGAAGGACCACGGTCTGAATCCCCTTCTCCGTATATATTTTTCATCACATTTCTTCGTCTGCCAACCATTCATGAGATCAAAAATCGTTGCCGTAAGTGTGTCTGGGAACTGAAAAGCCTTCCTCTTTCAACGACCCTGTTCAAGGCTTTCTTCAAGGGAAAAATGTTTTCGAGCTAAATCAGTTCCGGGGAAAACGTCCCTCGCCGATATGTTGGTGTTGTGTTCACTCCGCGAGCTTCACGCACCTGTGAGCTCGAACGAAAGGGCCCGGCGGCGGGCTGTGCGGGTGGCTATGTGGGTGGCCGGGTGAGCCGAGCACAGTAGACGGCGCCGTCTGGGGTCGTGAACCCCAGCGCCGTCTCAAAGGGCGACGCTGAGTCATTTGCTGTCGTGCTCCTGTCAGTAGGCGAACCACGCGACGACGTCTAACTCGTAAACACCCCACCGCCACGAACGCCCAGCTCCCAGCCAGCCCTTCCATGATGTGTTTACGATGCAGGGTTCAAAGTTTGTCCATTTCAAACTAAAATCATCATATTCCCATATGATTCAATTTTATTTATTTAATCGCGAGATCTGAGGCTGCGGACTTACATACTTTTGGCGTGCGTTTCTGGCCCGCACGGGAACGAAAACCTGTATTAGTCAAAACTGATTGCCAATTTACAAAGACAACCACAACTAGGAAACTATATTTTTGCACCTCGACCTCACACCTCACCTACCCCGCCGGGCGAGAGACGCGTCTCCTCGAGGTGGAATACTGACGAGTTGTCGTTTTATTCGTTGGAGTATTGGAATTGTTTTCTGCACTTCTAAAATACTGGAAGTGGGGGGGAATCAGATAAAAATTATTGTGTTGTTTTCGCGTAAAATTGCATTTAAATTACAGTAATAACTTAATATCTTACTTTTTTTACTCATTCGGAACTATCTCTGCGGGCGTATATCTGCACGAGTAAGGTCTCGCCCGTATATAAAAATAATTTTGATTTCACGAATTCGAAAAGGGTTAGAGAGAATGAATTTATTCAAGTTGAAGCTATCCGGCCGAACGAAGGCACGTCCAGATGTCGATTTGATTACTGCTCCTATTGCAACTCGTCGTGTCTTCTTACAGGCTGGACGGCGCCTCACGGACCGAAGCGGAGCGCCGCGCCAGGAAAGGTGCCAATGTGGTCCAGGACCGAATCGAGAAGATGTTCGCCGAGATGTCGAGCGGCGGCGTTCGGAAAGGTAAGTCAAGCGCCTTCCACTACTGATCACGTACAGCTCGCATCTGACAGCATGCTCGGCCCTGCTTCCACAACAAGCCGCTCCACTCCACCCCGCCACGCCACGCGCCACTCCCCGCCACGCCCCAGCCCGCCCCAGCCGGAACCAGGAACATGTAATCAAGGAGCCGGGCGTGGTGTGGCGTCGGTTAGCGGCAGTGCAAGCACCGCGTTGCCTTCTTAGCGCGAGGCTCGAAACGCGAGACAGGATTATTTGTCGTTTTCCACATGATTTACTCATTCCTTCACGCATATTAATTATTTCCTGAATATCCTATATTATTTGCAAAATGTAGAATCGAAAAAATTACATAATCTTATCTCACTTACAACTTGAGCTTGAGCCACTCTCAGTCTAATTCCGCTTTAAAAAAATGTGTATCTGAAACAGAGATGTAACTTCGTTGAATGAAGTTTGAAATGAACGCCAAACTATCATTTAAAATAGTCGGTGTGCTTTACTGATGAATCTGATCCAGCCAACCAATGAAGACAAACGGACCTACGAACCATCATCAACCTAATTAAAGCTTTGGAACTGACTGTACGTTGCGTGTGGCAGGTAATGCTGGCGGACACCGGTTCTCCGTGGACTACCTGGGATCCGTGCCGCTCGTCGACAAGGTGACGACGCTGCAGGGGCTGCAGGGCCCGCTCAAGGACCTGTACTTCGGGTACCGGGGCACGCGTGGACGCTCCCCGCCCCAAGCCCCGCCCCAAGCCCCGCCCCACACGCTCAGGCAGGAGCAAGGACAGGCGCAGGGTCTCTGGGAGCCCGGATACGTGGAGATCTCCGGCAGTGGGCTGCGGGTGCACCACAGCGAGGGCCGCCTCGAGCAGCTCAACCCTTTCCCCAGGATCGCGGTGTGGGCCGCGGTGCAGTTCGTGTGCCGCGAGCGCGCCGCCAAGGGCATGGAGTGCGCCTTCCTGCCGCTCATAGCCGACCCGGGTGGAGTCGACAAGGACGCCCTCTTCAGGGAGCTGAGCAGCGCGGAGGAGCGCGTCATACGCTCCATGCAGAGCATCCTGCGGGGCGGCGCGCCGGGGGCGGCTCCGGGGGCGGTGCCGGGGGCGGCCCCAGGCCAGGCGGAGGCGGCGAGCGAGGACAGCAGCCACCACGCGCCCATGTTCGCCGTCGTGATGAGGAAGATGGGCGTGTCTCGGCAGCTCGAGTGCCACGGCTTCGTCTGCTCCTCCTCCGAGGACGCCGTCGTGATGGCCGCCAACCTGTACCAGGCGCTCATGGCGAGCATGCGGGCGTCGCAAGGTCAGGACCAGGAGCCGGGGGCTGCGGCAGGAGGTGACGCCGCGGGGGAGGAGGTGTCCGCGGTGGGGCCGCCCGCTGGGGGCACGCCCCCTCGGGGGCTCATCGCAGGCCGCGTCGCCAGGATGCACCACGAGAACGGCATCGGCAGGCTCAGCATAGCGGGCAGCGTGTGTGGCGACTCGTCGGGCCCCGCCACGGACAGCTCGATGGGGCCCGGCGGGGAGCCCGGCGGGGAGCCCGGCGGGTCGGCGGAGAGCAGCTGCAGCAACGCGGCCCCGGAGGACGCCGCCAGCCTCGCCAGGAAGCAGCAGCTACTGCAACAACAGCAACAACAAAATCAAAAGAAACAGAGTCTGAAACCTCTGCAGCACTCGGCTTCGTCTCCTCCAGCGCAGCCTAAGATCCCACCTCCCATACCAAAGAGGCCGCCTCGCAAGAAGAAGTCCTCGGGCTCCTCGACAGACTGCGAGGACCTGATCGTCCTGGAGGACAGCAGCGAGCTCTCCATGTTCAGGAGCAAGGGTCCGTCCTCTGTGTCCTCCCTCCGAGGCGGCTACCTGCCGCGGGCTGGCGGCGGCACTGGGGGCGGCACCGGGGGCAGAGCGGGTGGCGTGGAGAGCGGCCGGACACGCTCCAGCAGGAGATCCGACTCCAAGTCCGACCTGATCGTGGACGGGGCGTCCGCCGGGGACATCCTCACCAAAGTGGCCATCCCGCGCAGCCACAGCTTCCTCAACGCCAACGGGCCGCTCACCAGGTACGGCCGCCGCCCCACCGCCCACTCGCGGGGCAGCCTAGGGGGCGGCGCGGACCCGCCGGCCAGCACTGAGGGAGGCGGCGTGGGGCGGACAGGTGGCGGCGGGGGCGGCAGCCCCCTCGGCTTCAACGAGCTCTTCACCGAGTTTCGCCAGCAGGAGGGCCTGGACAGTCTGGACGACATCCTGGACGCCATCATCGACGCGGAGGGCATGTCGTTCAACGACCTCAAGCCCATCTACAAGGAGTTCCTGCTCAAGCTGGCGCTGACGCTGACCAAGGACGAGCTGTACCATCGCAGCAAGAGCATCATGCGGCGGCAGCGGAAGAAGCAGCTGATGCGGGGCGGCGCGCTGGGCGGCGGCCGACCGCGTCGCCGCGGCCTCGCCTACACCGCCGTGTACATCAAGAGGGCCGTGCGCCGCTCGATCAACAAGCTGCGGCCCAGCAAGCTGCGCGTCAGCAAGCGCATCGCCAAGATGCCCCACGTGGACTTCTCCTCGATCTTCTCCGCGAATGTCACCGGCCACAAGAAGAAGAGCAAGAAGAACAAGTCGCCGGCCTGCAAGTCGGGCCGAGGCCTGCCAGACACCAACATGACGGCCACCTCCACCTCCATCTCGTCGTACCCATCGTCCAACTTCCGGATGAGCAGAAGACCGAGCGTCAGCGTGAGCCAGGCCATGGACGCGGCTTGCAACGTGAACGTGAGCGTGAACATCAACAACAACAATCGCAGCAGCAGCAACAAGACGCGCCTGCCGCGGCGACGCAGCAGCCGGCGAAGCAGGACGCACCAGGTCCTGCCGGCCCCGCTCGGCACCAGCACCTCGGAGGACAGCGACTTCTTCACCATGATACGCTGCGACTCCTTGCGGGGCGGCGGCAGGGCGGGGGCGGGGGCGGGGGCGGCCCTCAGCGTGCCGAGGAGCACCCACCCTAACCGCTCGTCCAGCGGCTACGTCTCCTGCTCGGACTGCAGCTACGACAGCGAGTCGTGCACGTGCCTGTCTGCCGAGCGCTGCTACTGCTCGCTGCCCAAGCACCGGCCCGCCCCCGCGCCCTGCCCGGACCCCGGCCAGTTGATGCCGTGCGCGTGTGCGTGCGATACGGACTCGTGCCAGGGCAGCGACAAGTGCTACTGCTCGCAACGCGACTCGCCCCTGGACTCGCCCTCGCCCGCCGCATGCGGCCGGCGGCAGCTTCCCCCGCACGGCCAGGGACACAGCCACGTCCACGGCCGGTGCGGCGGGCTGGTGCAGGGCCCGGACAAGAGTCACCACAGCCGGCGACAGCGGAGGAGCTCCACCGCGCACCACGCCGTGCACCACCACCACGGCGGCGGCCTCCTCGCGCCGCCCGGCGACACGCCCCCGCCAGCCAACATCTTCGAGCAGCTGAGGCAGCAGGGATTCGCCGCGTCCGACTCGAGCCTGTCCCGCGCCGAGTCCCCCATGACGGCGTGGCGCAAGAACGAGAGCCGGGTGTCCGTGAGCCACCGGGGCAGCGGGGGCAGCCGGGGCAGCGGGGGCGGCGGCGAGGCGGGGCCCGAACGCCGCAGGCTGCGGACCTCATCCTCGGCGGGCAGCATGCGATCCTCGCGGAGCCTCGAGTTCCTGCCGGGGACCCAGCTGGGCCACCTCCTGCCGCAGCACCAGTACCCGGCCTGGAGCAAGGCCCCCGTCCTGCACTCCGGCAGGCAGGCCGGCAAGTCCGGCAAGCCCTCCAAGCCCTCCAGCAGGGCGGTGCTCGACGGGTCGGTACGCAGCCGCTGCCCCAGCCGCATGGACATGTACCGCTCGGACCAGCACCGCTCCAGCACACGCTCCTACGTCCCCGGCGTGGTGCTGGAGCCTCCAGCTGTGCCCCTGCAGCACGGCCAGGATCACGGCCAGGGCCGCTCCAGGTCAGGCAGGCAGGGCAGCCGGGCAGGAAGCAGGCCGAGCTCCAGACAGGGCAGCCGCGCGGGCAGCAGGCCGGGCAGCAGGCCGGCGAGCCGGGCGGGCAGCTGGGTCTGCGACGACGACCACCTCCAGGACGAGGAGGAGCTGCTACTGGGGGACGCGACCAGCTCGCGCCGCTCCCGGCAGCAGAGGAAGATACTCGTCGTGTCCGCCAGGGACCCGTCAGGACGCGTCATATACATGGGCGCCTCGGCCTCCTCTGCCTCGTTGGCGTCGTGCCGCCAGGAGGTGCAGAGCAGGGGCCAGTGCCGAGGCCAGCGTCAAGGTCAAGGTCAGGGGCTCGCGGTCGGCCAGTTCTTCCCCCGCGCCTCGCTGTCTCATGTGCCGGGCTCCGGACACCGGCAGTCTCGCGTCAACCTCCCTCGGAGCCAGCACGGACATGCCCCCCTCGCGGCCAACAAGTCCGACCCGTACCCGGCCAGCATGGCGGCCGGCATGGCGGACAGCGAGGCGCTCTCCGTCAAGAAGTCGGCAGAGATTGCCGCTCTGTTCACGGGCGTCAAGGTGAGCCAGACGACGGACATCGTGGCGCGCAGCACGGACGTGACGGACAGCAGCACCACCACGGCAGGTGACGGCGAGGAGGTCCTGTACAGCTCGCTGGACGGCCCGGCGCCCACCCCTCCGTCCGCGCAGCACCGGCCACGCCAGGGCATGTACCTGAGCCACTCGGGGACCAGCCTGGAGAACAGTCTCGGGTACCTGCCTTGATACAGCGTGTGTGATCTGAAAGTCAGCTCAAATCTTTTGTTTTCTCTGGAAGTTGTTTGAAAAAACTTCTAAAGTTCGCTCGTCGTGGTCCATCAGTATCATAATGATGTAAAGAAGAAAAAAGAAATGTGTAAGGATCCAATGGGAGTTTCCTTTACGTAGTCACTGTGAGAACCGCTTGAATGCGTACCATATAGCTGTTCGAAGCATTCGCTGATGCTGTGATGGGTGAATTACAAACACCCATAGTTATAAGCCTAAATAGTGAGCAGTTCTTTAATTTATTATTAGTAAGTTATACTGCTGCTGTGATGGTATTTGCTCAGTGATTGACCTTGTGAAGAATGAACTACTGTGATTGCAAAAACTGCATTGTGTTTCTGTTTATCACCTATGTATTTGTACATTTTTTTTATTTTGAATTTGAAATTATTGACATGCGTGAGGTTACTGTAAGATAATCAAGTACTTTTGAAACCTGTTTCAACATTCCCTGCTTATATGATGTTGACCATGCAAGAGCAATGGGAAGGTGATTCCATATGATTTCTTGAGTCTTTATCTATAATTATAATAATTATGAATTGGGGATGACTAATGTACACATTAAATGTAATAAAGTGCATAGCCAATTTTAAAAATTTGATTTTATCTGATCATCCACGCAACGTATGAGGAATGTGGATTTTTTTTTTAAGATTAAAAGACAGTGTGAATAAAATTGTTTTTATTTACTTCATATAACAATTTACATATAATTTAAGATCTATCAACTATTTTCTTCTTTTTCTTCAGTTTGGTGATTTTATTCATTGTTGGATGATTCCCATTACCCATCTTATCTTTACTTCCTTTATTTTTCTTCATCTGTGGTTCTCCACCCCTCCTTTTCTTTGCTTTCTTCCCATCTACAACAGGAGACTCAGCCTTTCGTTTCTTGGTAGTCTTGGGCTTCTCAAGAAGTGGGGGTAAACCTTTCTTCTTTCTTTGGGCATTTTCAATTTTCCTCCTAAGAAAATGTAATGTGAAATTTAGCATTGAGAATACAGAAGGAATTTATTTTTTAAAGCATCACAATGTACTGCTAGAAAAAGAACTTACTTAAGTCTTTCTTGCTTATGTTTTTCACACTTGGGAACAGTAGAGATACTGTCACGTACTGGAGCATGCTTCTCTCGATCTCGTCTAGCCCTCTTACTGACTTTTTTCATCTCCAGCATATACTGTGGAACATCACAACCTGAATCCTTCATGACTGTGGCAATACTGCAAGAATAACATAAAATATTTAGGACACGAGAAGCACAGCAAGGCAATCTTGATTCCAGGATGGCAAAATAATATTATCTACTTATTATTATTGTTATATAAAGTTTACCTCCGTAAAAGTGGGGCATCACTCTCAGTGAAAAAGGTAACAGCTTTTCCATCCCGTCCAGCACGACCAGTCCTTCCTGTCAAAGTTAAATTTCACAAGGTTATATAAAATTCCAACTAGCTAAATTTTAACTTTAAATTATTAACTATACTATTGTACTCTGACATAGATAAAGTACATATCCCTTTCTGATTTAGAAAGCAAGCTAGACAACGATTCATACAAAGGTAAGCTTTACTGAAATGAAAATAAACATATTTTAATAATAAAAATTAATGTTGATCAAAATACAAACGCGTACCTATTCTGTGAATATAGGACACAGCAGAAGGTGGAAAATCATAATTGATTACAAGGTTCACCCCTTTGAAGTCAATACCTCTGCCCATGAGTTCTGTGCAAATAAGTACCCATATTTTTCCTTCTCGGAAACTTCTCACTACATTGTCCCTCTAGAAACAGAGTAAGACATTAGATCACTAAAATAAAACAATCGTTCAATAATGACACAAGATTTAAAATGCAGAATGTACCTGAAGTTGGGTGCGATCTGCATGAATTACATCAACATTGATGCCATCATAGAGCAGTTCAGAAAATAATTCCTTGGCTCTTTCCTTTGATTGGACGAAAATCAGCACAGGTGGCTGCAAACCCTAAAGGAGGAAAAAGCTTATAAGTAAAAACAGAAATCCAACTCAAGGTTCAAAAGCAAAATTGAACATAAAAGGAAATTAGAAACTAAGATTCCCATACTTTGCTAATCATGTCCCGCATTGCTATGAGCTTGCCATGCTCACTTCCAACAAATACTAATTCCTGTTCCACTTTCTCTGCTGTAGTGTTCCTGAGAAAGCAAAGACATTATCAAAATGTAGAGAAGAGATGACACCCAAGCATTCTTCACAGCAGAATATATTCACAAATAAACAGATTTCATAGTGCTGACTGGATTAGAAAAATACCTATGACCAACTGTGACAGCAATGAGGCCTTTCAGGTTTTGTTTGCACCATTTGGCGACATGGGCACCATGAGTGGCACTAAACATGCCTCTCCTCACACTATTTGAATCACAGGCTTGATATATGGTAGCTAATTGATCACGAAACCCTCTTGTTCCTGCCTCAAACAGTTTATCAGATTCATCAACAATTAACCACCGAACACTGGAAAGAGAAATATGGAAAACTTAGAGAGGACGTAACTATAAACTTACCAAACAAATACAAACATACAAGAGCCCAATGGCACCGTAAAGATTCAAGCCAGAAAAGACTAGCAGCATTTATATTTCAAAAACCAAATTCCTTCAAATCACATTTTATTCATATTTCCAACGTACTAAAGCAAACTTACCTTCTCAAAGATAGAACAGCAGGTTCTTGCTTCAGAAGAAATACAAGACGATTAGGAGTCGTAATCAAGATATCTGGACCAAAAGAAAAATTGAGTAATGTCATTTTCATTTCAAATACAAGATTTTTAGCCATAGCCAATAAATATTACATTATCAATCAATACACACCAAACTTGTTCGTTTTTTCCAGATTTAATTTAGAATTGGACATGTTTAATTTACTAATGATGTGGATGTTGAGTCCAATACCTTCTGCTAGGCGCAAACATTCTCTAAATGAACAGAGAAAATTAATTTTAACAGAACTGAATTAAAATTAAAACATTAATCTACGATAATAACAGACTTACCTATGTGTCTGTTTCGCTAACTCCCGCGTTGGACTGACAACAACTGCACGGATTCCATCATGGCGAAGACCTCTTAAATGGTGGAGGATAGGCAACAAGAAAGCCGCTGTTTTACCAGACCCAGTGGGGGCACAGGCCAGAATTTGACGGTTCTGTAGTTTGTAAGAAGTTTATTTGTTAATGCTTTTGTATCAGGAGAATGGTATACTCCCTCAATTATTGACATACCTTCAACATAATGGGCCATGCTTGTGCTTGGATTGGAGTAGGCTCTGTATATCCTGACTTGGTCAGATTATTAACTAAGCTGGAAGACACTCCAAAGCGTGAACGAAGCTCATCAAAAGATTCAATTGGGGCTGGAACGTTGTCACCATTAACAGAGAGGCGAAGCTTTTTCCTTGTCAGGTTAATTTGTTCCTCCTCTTGAGCTTTTAGCTTTTCCTCAGGGGACAGCTTCTTTTCATCCTCCTTCTTAACTTTCTTCCTCAGTACTGTTGCAGATTTTCCTGCCTTGTCAGATGTAATGCTACCCAGAAGTGTGATGCCGTTATTAGTCTCTGGCCTGTCTATTTCTGAAAGACTTGATTTAGACTTAGATTTCTCACCATTTTTCTTAACTAGGTCTTCATCATCTTCACGTTCATCATCATCTTCATCGACACCAGAAGAAGATTCCTCATTGTCATCATCCTTTCTATCACTGAGACTTTCTGCGCTATCAAAGTCAGATTCCTCATCAGAACCAGAGGCATCACCTACGTTCATCCATTCCTCAGCTGCATTGTAAGTATCTTCTTCTTTAACTTTTTTGATTATCGATGGCTTCTGTAAGAAAATAAGAATCAAGTAAGAAAATAAACAGAGAACTCAACTTAAGGAGAGGATAAATTCATAGGGATTGTACGAATAAGGTAAGAAGGTCAAAGCTGACCATCTGATGAAGGACGTACATCGTCTACAAAGACAGTTATAAGAACCGATTTTGAACAAAAATCAAATTGACTGAATAATCACGGCATTAAGTAAAAGAAAACATAACCTCTTCTAATACATTCTCTTTCTTTCGGACAATGTACCAACCTCAAGACGCGTAGCAGTCTTCTCGTTTTTCCTTCTGCTAAATTTCAAACCACTTGAGAGTTTTCTAAACAAATCATGAGCATCCATTGTTGATTTGTTGAAAAATATACATTAATTACAGAAAAACCACAGAGTCACATGGGCTGGTTAGCGACTGGGTGCACTTGGCACGGCACCAACAACAACGCCGACTAACAACTACCAACAATTCAAACTGAAAATGTAAACGAAAAGACGTCAGATAAATTTTCATTTCTTTCGTATCCATATGGTGGAATAGAATCAGCCTTTTTTGCGACATGTTAAATAAGAGATTTATTCTGTGTCGACATCAAAATACAACTAGTAAAGCGATCACGAGCTGCCGCATTGTCCACGCAGCAAAAGGCGGTGAATTTCAATACGCCCGCAACACGGACACATCCGAATTAAAAGAATTAAAGCTACTTCGGACGGAAAGGAAGCGGACTGTAAACGCGGAACGCTATATTCTTTTCATTTTGAAACTGAAACCAGCCGACTTTAAGTGTATTCTGAGTTCCGTCAGCATGTACCGTAAATTTATTTGTAGTGGATGCAGCCACTCAAGAAGTAGGCCCTGTTAGAATCTATAGGATATTATACGTTTTCTAGTATTTGCAAAGCGCTCCGAAAAACGTCACCGTCATAGCATATAAGCACTGTCCTTATTTGATCTCATGTAAGCTTGCGAAAACACCTAGCAGACTTGAGTGCTTCAACCAAACCAACCAACCAAGAGCGCGGTGAGGAGGATAGTGATGGAGATAGAGCGGCTGCCTCTTCCTCGCCCTTTTGTCCTACTTGCGTAGATTGCAGTGTTCTCTTTCTAACCTTATTGCCAAAATTCTCCTTCCATTTCCGCCGAAGTATACGTGAATTTTTATTTTCAAACCGGCGCGCCTCTCTCTACAGTATGTCGAGGGAGAAGCGCGCACGCGCGACGACCTGAGGCAAAAATCGATTCGTCCTCTCCCAGTCCTCTCCCCATTCCTCGGTACGGGCAACCCTTGGCCCATTGGCAGATCGCTGCTGAGAGCTCACGTCGTGTGTCCTGTAATTCCTATTCCTGGTGTTCATATTTTAACGTTAACAACAGATTATTCGTGTCAAATTTTCCGTGAAATAAGAAATCTATTGAGTATGACGACCCCACGACGTTCGGTCTGTGGTGTCCTCTCGACTCTACCGGGCCGTGGGACCGTGGGGTCTCCCCAATCCATACCCAAACAAAACTCCAGTGCCCCCCCTCAGTGCGTACGTGGCAGCTCTTCCAGGAGGTCGGCCCGCCCCGCTCGCGAACACTCGCTGACTGACAATGGCTGGCGAGAGGGCGCGGCGCCGCGCGGTGCACCGAGACATGGTGTACGACGAGAAGCTGCGGCTCCTCGACGACGAGCTCGTCTCCTTCCACCAGTACTGCCAGCAGGCGGGCTTCACGGCCGAGGAGATGGCTGTGATCTGCGCGCCCCTGCTGGACTCGGTGCGCGCGGCGAAGATCAAGTCGGCGGCCAAGGTGGCCGTGTGCCTGCTGCTGGCCGTGGGCGCCGTCGCCGTCCTCGCACAGACCTCGGACGTGAGCCTGCACCTGACCGCCCTGGGCAGGCTCGTCATGATTAAGGTATGCACGGCGTCACGGCGGTTCTCAGTCGGAGGATCGGCACGCTGACGGCAAGCCACCGCCACCAGCAGCTCCCTGGCCGAGTCCCGGGCGGGGAGTTCCCTCGCCGTGCAGCGTTCCCTCACCTCAATGCCTCAATGGATTCCTGCAGGGGCATCGGAGTTTGGCACATGCCAGGCTCCAGTGCGCGC
>CABIKL010002730.1:0-12085 GCA_902196195.1 Aptinothrips rufus
CCTCTCAATACCGGCTCTGGACGTAGTTTCCTCGGCTACCACCAGCGCCACATCCCAGGGCACCTCTCTTCGACCGCGAAGTTTAAAATGCGTGAATTAACCCCAAAACAGAGGTTCATTTGAACAACGATAGCGCAATAAGTTTAAGTCGCACATTCAAAGTAAGCACATCACTGTACACGGGAAGGACGCGCGGAGGTGCCTTGCTTTGTCTGAAAGATGGGCGGATTCCTTCAAACGTATTTGAAAGACGTTAAAAAAAGACCAGTTTTTGAACGCTCAATTCGAACAGATATTGATGGTTGCCAGTTTTCAGGGGAAGCAAGGCACCTCGGTCCATCTTTGCTCTGCACGATGATGTACTTAGTTTTCACATTGAACGAAAACTAACTGATGAGCTGTTGTTGGAATGGAGCTCGATTTAGCACTTTCCGGGTTCAAATATCTTGGTTCAAATTTAAGCCACATAGTTCTAGCTTTACACTGCCAGTTCCTTACAAAGAAATATCTTTGTATTACGAAGAATTTCCTTCGTAACTTACAGGAGATTTTGCACAAGCGTAATACGAAGAAGTGTTACTGTAAGTTACGAAGAGGTCTCTTCGTATTACAAAGAATTTTCTTCGTAATACAAAATTGAGCCAAATGTCAGGTAGTATGCATGCAGAGCTTCTATAAAATTGGCTGTACGAAGAAATACATTCGTATTACAGAAAAGTTATATTCGTAATACGAATAGATGGCAGTTCGAGAAATTATTTATGGCACGCTCCTAACGAACGTACAGAAATAACTGATAGGATACAGATCCCTTCTTTACCTGCACATATAGAGGAAAATAATTAAACAATGTAAATGTCAGAATCGTGTTTAATGTGACCAATAGAGAGCACGTAAATAGAGTGATTCTACACGAATATATGACAAACTCACAAACAGAGACATTCAACACAAGCACCTCCAATGAAAACAGTTTTAAATTCAGCTACATTTTCTCTGTTCCAGCTCTTCAATTGTTGGGATGAGCAGTAAGATGCAGGATGAGCCAGGCACACAGACAGCAGGGGCAGGCAGGCAGGCAGCCAGCCACGCAGGCAGGCAGGCATCCAGCCAGCCAGGCAGGCAGCCAGCCACGCAGGCAGGCAGGCAGGCAGGCAGGCAGGCAGGCAGGCATCCAGCCAGCCAGGCCAGGCAGGCAGGCATCCAGCCAGCCAGCCAGGCAGGCAGGCAGGCAGGCATCCAGTCAGCCAGGCAGGCAGGCAGTCAGGCAATCATCCAGCCCGACAGGCAGGCAGGGAGCCAGGCGTCCAGCTGGCATCCAGGTGGCAACCAGCCGGGCAGCCAGACAGGCAGCCAGCTAAGCAACTGACTACAAATAACCCTCTGCATAATACTGGCTAGTCTTCAAAAAGTGCAGTCATCTGGAAAAAAGTGCATAAACAGTGAACGATCTGGTTTAAAAGTGAAAGCAGCGGAATGAAACAAAAGAATTAAGTGCTTTACAAAATGTCAAAGCCCCAATGTTGTCAGAAAGCTTTTATAAGATTGCATTTGGCCTTTAGTCATGTACCTGAAAACTTGAGAAAATAAATTCCTACTTCCATGTGAAGCTAATAATTCAAATTTCAATTCACATCTTCATCAAATCTGTGTTCAAAATTTAATTTATGTAGTATGTAACTTCATATGCTACCTCTTTCCTCTTCCCTTAACATAAACCAGAAACCAGGACTTTCGAACCCTGGGAAGTTCAATGAAGCAAAGCTCGTCTGTTCATTGTACTTATTTCTATAAAAAGCTTTAAGTTAATGTGAATTTCTCATTCTTGAGTTATTTGTAACATCTAGATTCTAGTTTTAATAAAATAGAACATAGAAAAAAGTCTGAAGTGCTTTGTCAGCTACCTTATTTAAAAAACAAAGATAAAGAAGAAAAGACCTCCATGTAAACAAACCTCCTTAATCAAATGAACAGTAGTCACACAATTTTAAAACTGGAAGCATTTTTGCACTCCTGAATCTATTGCTGGAGCCAGCTGCAGAAAATGACTGACAGTGATATCATACTAAAACTGAGATCAACGAGGGTTGCAGTCTATTAATAGCAGAAGTAATTAACCTATAAAGAGAAAGGTAAAATAAAAATCAAATACTAACATTGCTAGCAAAATTTATCTTTGGAAACATTCTTAAGTTACACACCAGAAAGTTATGATGAAGTTAGCTAACAAAATGAAATGAACCAATTAGTGTAAAATTCCGCTTTGTAATTAGTTACATATAAAAAGAGCAAAAACAAGAAAGAAAAAAAAACTTTACAAAATGCACGCACATTTTGCTAGAAATTTGTATCTTAAGAGAACATATTTATATGACTATTAGTTACATATAAAAAGAGCAAAAACAAGAAAGAAAAAAAACTTTACAAAATGCACGCACATTTTGCTAGAAATTTGTATCTTAAGAGAACATATTTATATGACTAAGAATCACAGACAAGAAAATTATGATGTAGGTAGCTTAAAAATTTGAACTGATTGGTGCAAAACAACCAATTACGGTGTGAGCAGAAAGGCAGGAAATATCTAGCCAAACCCACTGGAGTAAAGCAGGCTCCATCTAAGCCTGCCAACTATGTGACTTCAGCATTGCTGATGACACTTTGCCTAGTAGGCAGATTGAGATGCCCCCGCTCCACACCGGTGAGTTCTGGCTACATTTTTTCCACCTCTCCTGCAACAAAGGAAAAAAAAAGAAAGAAAACAAAAAAGAAAAAGAAAAATGACATCAGTTCAAATTTTGCTAAAAACTTGTATCATTAGAGAGGCAGGACACACTAATATCATGTAGCTTAAAGTCACCAACTAGACTACATTAGGCTATTTAACCCTCTACATTCATAACTAAACAAAACAAATTCAGAACTGACTAATTGCAAATATAAAATAAAATAAAACAAAAAATTAGATTTTTTACAAATAACATACTTTCAAAAGAAGATAGATGGTGAATGCAGAGAAAATAAAAAAAAACGTTGGTCAAAGAACCTAAAAATACCAAGATCCCAAATAATAACAGAAAAATGTAGTGCATACATTACTTGCATGAAAAATGACAGAAGATATAGAGTTGAGCAAGAAACAATCACTGATTACCAACAGCCATAAGCTCCAGGTACTTCTCGGTATAGGTTGAGAGTCTGCTGTGGTCCAGGGGTATCTTGTACAAATGAAAGGCCAGAAATCTGAAGAGATTTTTCCACCCCAGATAGTAAGGTAGACACATCACAGTGAATGCCTTGAAAAGAATGTCTATAGCTTTAAGGGGCTTAGTACCCGTTGGAAGCTCAGTAGTGTGACTGTCCCCCCACACTAAGAAGATCTTCTCGAAGCTCTGAGTATTGCCAAAACACAGTAAATAAGGCATGACGGGGTACCTCACTTTCTCTCTCTTCTTTGCAACCTCCTGCTCCAAATTAGATCCAATCTGCAATGCAAAATAACTTGTTAAAATAAAAGTGATTAGTATTCCAACATTCGCGAAAAAAGAAACTTACAGGAACAACTTGAAAAAAGTCGTATACATCAGGATATGGGGTCATGGATTCCTCGTGACTGTAATTCCTCTTTGATTTGGGAAGAAACTCAGCTAATATCAAGCAGGCATTCAAACTATCTGTAAACCACACATAAAGAAATTAGCACTTGGTTTGATGCATGATGAAGGAGATCATATTTTTTTTTGCATTTCTGCACCAAAATTTTCCAGCATTTAAAACAATAAAACAGGGATGAAAAACTAACTTACCATCAGAAAACATGGAACATGTCTCCCTCTTGAACTTTTTAGCATCTTGGCTTGCAATCGTTCTGAGCTTTGGTATCCAAGAATGGAATCCTCTTAGTAGATTGTTGCTCTTCTCCCCATGTAATGTTTTGAATTCTTCTTCGACCTACAACACAAAAAGAATGAGAGATTTAGAAAGAGACAGTTTAAGTCTAAACACTTCATTAAAATGAAATTATTTATTTAAACGTACCATTTCACCTTGGAAGGCCTTTATGTGGGGGAAGGCATCAAGAAGAAGCCCCAAAGGGTACTTCTTATTTCCAACGAGAGCTCTACGTTCCTTGAAGGTATCCTTCATCGATTTTCTGATGGTTTGCTTAGCTGAGTCGACTGGAACAGACAGTCTCAGGAATTTGGCCTATTTGAACAAACACAAGATTACTTTCATGTGCATTAATCAAATCAACATAAAAAGTTGGGTTTTCATGGTAAATTTTGCTTAGAAATGTAACATGAACATACTTCACAAAAATAGTAGCAAAGCAACTTTTTAATTGTGAAATAAATAGTTACTATAATGTACAGAAAAGTATTAATCATATTAAACCAAAATCTTATTACTTCTGCACTTACCTCATCAGACAAGTCTAGGTCATCCAATGTAATAGGACCAGAATGTAAAGAGGAATCTGTTTTCTCTTTGTTGGCGGCTCTTTTCCTTCGCTCAGATCCACCCCCCCCTCGGCTTAGGGTGGTCCGGCTTACGCTGCCTGTATGCTACAATGTTTCCAATTTTCCCAGTACCAGTATTTTGATCAAATAACCATCCCTGAAACAAATAGCTCATAGTAATCTTCTCGGAAAGCACTTCAAAAGAAATAGAAGCATGCCTAGCATATATGCTGTGTAAATATCCTTGATTGACTATTGTGAAAATAACCACGAGTCAGGAGACATTGGTTACTTTCTTCTAATTCTAATCATATCATAAATCAAATATGAGAACAGATATCAAATGTAGGAAATCATAAATATAGTGAAAGTGAGTATGAAGTTAATTTACCCATGGTAACTGAGCTGGGTGGAAAGTTTGTTGAGCGAGCTGGGGGTAGGTCGCAACTATAGAAACAGCCAGGCCCTGCCTCATTTCCACTGTTACTGACCCTTTAAAAGGTCTGAAGACAATAGGACAAAAATTCAATACACAAAAAAATTTTTTAAAAGAAAAAGAAAAAATAAGAAAGAAAGAAAGGTTGTAACTATCTTTTTCTCAAAACTTAAAAAAGAAATAACTAGTACATACTTGACTAAGTTGTAAAGCTCTTGCATGAGCTCATCCAGAATACTTGAAAGCGGCTTGCCAAATACGAACTCGCCTCTCTGCAACTTAGCAAAAGGTTCCTCCAGTCCCCTTTTGTTCTTCAACAATGGAGCTATCTCATACTGTAAAAGAAATGGGGCTTCAGTCAACAGCTATCATAATTATGGTCAGAATGTTAAGGATAAATGATACATAAAACTTTACCTGAGGTATTACTGGATCTAGTAGACTTGCTTTGATTAAGGCCTTGTCATTTTCACTCTGAAAGGAAAAGCGATTAAAAATAATGCCTAGAATTACAACTTGACTAATGCTCTGCCGAAATTTACCAGATTGCGACATGTCAAAAATCTCTGCAAATGCGACGGTATTTCCATTTGTTTGGCTGGGACTTTAACAACCTATGAAAAAAGAAGAGGACTTTAAAAGAAAAAAGCAACAACAAATATACATAGGGATATGTACCTATACTTTAAAATACTGCTAAGCATCAATTTTTACAAACAGTATTCAAGTAAATTTTCACCTTTTGAGGGGGAGATGGTGGCGAATCTTCATGTGCTTCCTCTGCTTGATGTGATAGCTGTGCAGCATTGTTCCTTAAAATCCTGCAACGATCAGATGAGCGGGTAGGTACAGGTGGTGCCCCTCCCAAAACTTGCACATTTGATTTCACCGGCTGCTTCTTGTTTCTAATCCCATGTTCAAATGAGGGGAACTCCACATTCACATCTGCCAAAGAGGATGAGAAATTATTATTGGCAGATCCCAAAACTACGAGAGTTACTGTCAGAGATGAAAACTATTACTTACTATGGGATTTCAAGTGCAAATACAACTGCACTTTGTTGGATGCAATCAATTTATCGTAATCCGACATTGTCTCAAGAATAGCAGAACCAATGTATTTTGAAAGATCAATCTCTTGAGCATTCTGATCAGCCTGATATTCATTACTCTAAAACAAAGCGTAGGAACACAATGAGATAACAAAATAATCAATAGAAATCAACAGACATGCTATTACTTACAAGCAAGTCATCTTTCTCAATTTGTTCTTCGCTGCTTGAATCGTCATTTGGAGATGACACGGAAGCAATCTGACCCTGACCAGAACTTGAAGATGCATCATGAGAGGAAGGACCCTGGTTTTCTGCATCAGAATACGCTTTAGCACTCTTCTTGGAAGAAGAAGCATTTGAAATGGTGGTAAACATATCTGCGTTCTTCAGTTAGAAACAAAAGGAAAGGGGAGACAAAAAGGCACATTACAAAAAGATAGGATCTCTGCAAAACTCTGGTTCATTAAAATTTGAGAAAAAAGCTTAAAACTCACCTCTTTATTTTGCTCCAAAGCAATTTCCACATCCATGTCATTGCCAAGAGTGAGGCCAAACCCCGAAATGTCCCTCTGGCTTCCCTGTAGCCGAGCAAGATGTCTGCCTGCAATTTCCTGATCTGTAAATGCAAATAGGTTCAATTATACAAAACTAAGAAACTCTCTTTGCTAAGGAATAAAATCATAAGTTAGACATGTCACCACTCAAAATTATAAAAACATTCTTAAAAAAAAAAAGCAACAAAAACAAATGACAGTTAAAACTTAAGAAATCAGATTATGTGCCATATAAGCAGCAATTGAAAATTAGAAAAAAGACACTGATAAGTAACATAATGAAGACAGCACTACTCAATAATTGTTTTATTTCTTGTAGAATTCTATCCCAGGCTTAAAAAGTAAAGTTTTGTGTCAAGGTAAATGATCAAAGAGCCCTAAAAACAGTAAAAAATTAATTACTGCCAAATAAATTTGAAGATACTAGTGCCCCTCGAGTTATGGAAAGTGCGTAGCCTGAAGTTACGCCACACTTTAACGGTGAAGAAGACCAAACAAAAAGGATGATATCAAAATTCCTTACCATACTATGCATCAGTAAAATAAAAGTAACAGGTTCGGGGAGAGAGATAGGTCATGTGATTAGTATCATATCGTCTCCATTGGTTCAGAGGACGGACACTTGGAAGAGATGACATGTACAGTGCTCTTATGGTTGCATTGCATGATCTCTCAACCATGAAAGCCCCAAAAGTGTCATCATAGAGAAGAGTATCCTGATCTTCAATCACAAGGACAATCTTTTCTTCACATGTAAGAATATCCACAATGCGTCCAAAGACGGGCAGTCCATTCGCTCTGTTGGGCATGGCAACATAGAAGCCCTTCTCGTAATTAAAGCCGCCAACTGTAGCACGCTTTGTCGAAGCTATGACAGATTCAGCCTGGATTCTCAAGGATGACAATGCCTGGAAATGTTCATGGCTGGATGCAGCCATTATTCTTCTTCGCTTGGCTGTGTGCACTTCCTCCGTGACAGCACATGAAATGTCCATCATATCTGCAGCATGGCTTATTTGTAGCACGTCACCCACTGACACTGGCAGATCTATGAAGTTACCACAAATTAATGCAT
The DNA here is from genome assembly GCA_902196195.1 of Aptinothrips rufus. NCBI lineage: Eukaryota > Metazoa > Arthropoda > Insecta > Thysanoptera > Thripidae > Aptinothrips > Aptinothrips rufus. The sequence continues at coordinate 7,581 of CABIKL010002730.1, forward strand.
ACCTCTTTGCAATAGCATGTTTGCCTTCAAATCTGTTCGTGAGACAGAACACACAGATCAATTTAATGGGCAACATTTTCAGATCGGTTATAAATACAGTTCGGAAAATTAAGAATACAAAGATACTAAAATAACTTTCCTTGTACCACACAGAACATTATGAAAAAATTACCTCATGCACCAATAAAGATAGGCAGGTCCATATCTCCTGATCATTTCTGGATAATGAAGAAGTTGATGATGCTTGTTGATTGGTCTAATTTTCTTCTTTTTTTTCCTTCTACCCGCTTCATTTCCTTGTGCCGCGTCTTCCTGCTGCTGCTCTATGACTTCTGCTCCCCCAGAAGCTGGATCATCTACTTCCCATTCGTCACTCCCTTCAGACTGGGTATCATCTTCTTGATCTGCCTGTGCATCTGGAGCTGGTTCAGTTGCAGGATACAAAGTCATAAATAGTTCATGGTGCTCTTTTAAGAGACTTTCAAGGCGCTTGATGTCATTTTCAGACACAGCAGCACTGAATATCACTTCAGAAATTCTCTTCAACAAGCTGATCATTTTGAGATGTGGGTCATCAATCGGTACATCAGGAACCACAAGGAATGCAAAAACTCTCAAAAGGCACCAAGTTTGTGCTGCAGTCTGGCTGATAGTGTACCCACCTAGATTATTCAAGCTGAGCAAGGAGACATTGGCAGAGGGCTTATTTTTAATATCCTGACGCCCATATTTAAATGATTGAACACGGGCATTTAGTGTGTCAATATCAAGGTACTTTTTTTTCACACAAAATTCATGCAATGCTAGTTTGATCTCCATAGCACAGACACCTTTCAGGCCATCATGCATTCCATCAAAAATAGCAAGTTTGGGAACTTTGGCATACTTGCATTTTTTACGCAAAAGACAATCTCGTTCCACACCTGTTCGCCTCTGCGCTGCTTCTCCATTAACTGCAACATCATGCAAATGCTGCTCGTGTAACTGAACAGAGCGGTCTTCTCCCAAAGCCAAGATATTTTCATGCATATCTCGGCGCCTGATTGTACAGTACCTGCAGAAGCGAGCGGCTGAAGGGCTCAATAGGCCCAAGAGCTGATGAGCGCCAAGAGTGTCAGCTGCCACAGTAATTAGAGTTGCTCTGAGTACATAGGGACGTCCTCTAACTACAATTAGAACACCTTCATCTGATTCTAATCTCAGTAGATCTTCAAAAAACTGTTTGAGAATGGTATCAACTCCTTCCTCAGGAGTGAAATCTGAAGAATACCCATAACCAGCCACATGGATGGCCCTAAGACGTGCATTCTCTTCTGCAGATAGATTTTGGATCAAATAATAAACACCCATAAGTTTGTGAATAATTACTTTGGACCCTTTCTGATTAACACACTCAAATTCATCAGCATTGAGCACTATTCTCAAAGTATTTGGATACCTTCTGATCATATCATTCTGCTCAACCTCAGTTCCGTCTAAGTATGACCTCATGTATCCATCTGTACTAGGCTTTTCATTGTGGATTTGATTAAACCATTCTTCGTTTTGAAGAACTTTAGTCAATGTTTCTATGAGTGATACAGAACTGTGAGACACTGGAACTTGCTTTTCTACATACGTGTTGGTTTCAGGGTCCAGACGTTGATCACTCCGATAACCCAGAAATATTCGTCGTGGTTGCACGAGGCCAAAGTGTGTGACATAATACTTCATTTGTTGTTCTTTGTTTTTCAAATATCGAGTTGGATCTTGAACCACAACAGAATGGACGCAGTTTGCAATGACCCCATCCTCCACACCTGCACTTTTTAAATTTTTCTCAACTGTCTCTTTCACACCCTTGACTACTGCTGCAATAAGTTTACCAGTCTCCTCCACCACTGACTCAATGGCTGTCCCAGTCACATTCCCCTTTCTCCACAGGTTCATAGTAAGTAGAGCCACAGTCTTCTCAAATATTTTGTTTAAATCAGATAGGTCATCTTGTTCCTCTTCACAATCCATGCCACCATCACTCTGTGAATCTTCTGAAAGGTCTTGTTCAGGAAGAACATCTGCTAAATCACCAACAATTTCAGCCATTTCGACATCAGCCATTTCATTTTGTTCTCCGTCCTCCCCAAGCAAGACCCCTGCATTCTCAGGCTCAAGGTTTCCTTGTCTGATATCATGATCATTTCGTAGATGGCGAATCAGAGATTTAGACACAGCAAATGTTTTCATCCGACATGGCTCCTCGTTACAAGTATACGGTGCATTGTGTATTCTATCCTTAAGGTGGATTCGGAAATCATCAATGTCACCAGGAATCAGCTTATTGCATTGGACACAAAACACACCCATCTGAAAATATAAAAGCCATAAGTAGGTCTACATTGTATTCAATACTTATGTTCCAGAATGGGGCCCCGTTAGATCAACAAGAGAACTACTTCACATAGAGGGAACATTATAAGATGGAACACAGTTAAAAAGGAAAAAAAGAAGACAAAAATGGTAATAAAATAAGAGTGAACGTTATATGATGGAACACAGTTAAAAAGGAAAAAAAAAGAAGACAAAAATGGTAATAAAATGAAAACTACTTAATATCAAGAACAACAATCTGTTAAAAGAAACAATGGTTTAAAAAAAAAACACAACATGATTTCATACCCATGCTAGGGATCAGTTTAAAAAGAAATTTTTGACTTCATAGAATAAAGGAAGCAAAATCAGTGAACACACTAAACGTGATTTCTGATTTATCAATTAACTTAAGACTACAACTGAATTTATATAGGAGTAAGTTGAAGAATTGAGTGGACACTTCATGCTTAGACAAGCTGGAATTCAAATTCATTTAAGAGAATTGATGATCAACGATGAAAATTAAGCCAGGGACTTGGACATCACACAACTAACATGGATTTAGCATGGAAGTAGGTTGCCTTTGAAAGAAAAATGTAGTTTGTTAGTCTCACGAACTAGTTTGAAAACTACAGAAATACGGCAGTGTAAATGAACATTCCAAAATGACTGTTAAATTACCCTTCAAGATTTCAAAGGTATCTTTGACTCCAAAGAAAGAAAGAAACAATTAGATTATATTAGATATTATGCAGCCATTTATTTTATTACATCAAAAGTACTCAGGATATTGTTACTATCACGAGAATTCAGCAAATACTACTAAAAGAGTGGGATGAAATTCAAAGTTAAGAACTTCCGATCCAGCTTCTGCAGATACACAACTTCCAGAAAACCCCAAAAACAATTTTAATCGCAGCCCTCACTGAACATTCTCGGTCAGTGAAATTAAGCCAATATAGGCAAATGCTATCAGTTAATACAGCAGACGTAAAAATTTCATTACAAAAACCAGTTAATGAGCCATGTAATGCATGCACTTTATGATCTCCTCACATCGAGTTGCATTCAGCCACTTTCACATTTTCACCATAATTCAATTACAACAGCATAAAAAGAAATATCTACACAGAAAGCTACACTGATTTGGCCTGAAGATAATATCATGCTGACAACTACTATGCAAAAATAAGAACTTATTTACCTTTAAAAATCTTGATCACTTTGCTTGAAACAAGGCCGCTTCTCTCCAGCACCTCAGCTAATTCACGAGCACTGTAGCTCTTGTAGGCAGAAAATACACTCATGACCTGCCAGCACAAATGAAAACAACAGTTATTGCACAACAGCAACATTCTAGGATGACAGAGAATAGGGCCATGACTAAACAACTTCTTAGACTTGTGAAAAAACAAGACTAATGTGCACGAAACTCAAAATCGATATAACTTTTTGAACAGCTCAGGGTGAAAGACTCAGAGATTTGAAAAAATTAATAGTATCAGAGTTAAAGCCAACACAAATTTTAATAAATATAAGAACAAGCAAACAAACAAACAAGATACAAGTTCTGGGTGTCAACATAACCTTCACTTGGATTGCTATAGAGTATGAAGAAGCAGCAAGCGCTCACAGTAACAATAAAAAAAAAAAGCGAACATAAGACCACGATTAAATTAACACTCTTACGGATGAAAACAATTTCATTGTAAGAGTAATTAATAACCTCGTCCAAACAAGAAAGCATTGTTGCAAGGTAAAGTACAAATTTTGGCAAATGATGCAACACGAGTGTGCCCGCGAGTGTAAGGAATCCGACAGTTGAGCTAAACGACATAGCATGAAACATGCAAGTACTTACTTAAGATACAATAATAATGATAATAAGATGTAAATAACTTATAACTGGCCCCCGACACCGCGGCACCGCACAATTCACGACAATACTGAGTCCGAGATCCGGATCCGAACAGGACCCGATGTCTTTCCGGTCCTTCCCCCCAGCTTCGGGCTGGCTTCGGGTTAGCTTCGGTGGGCTTCGGTGACCATCGAATTTTCGATTCTATATTGACATTGCGGAGCATGGAGCATATCGCCTGCCTTTAATGCAAGTGCCGTGGTTGTGTCCTGCTCGTTCCTGCTGTGCTTATATATTT